>OZ025260.1:13788667-14067607 GCA_964019135.1 Arenicola marina | reverse complement strand
AGGGAGATGTAACGGTAGAGGTCGGTCAGGGAGGTGTAACGGTAGAGGTCGGTCAGGGAGGTGTAACGGTAGAGGTCGGTCAGGGAGGTGTAACGGTAGAGGTCGGTCAGGGAGGTGTAACGGTAGAGGTCGGTCAGGGAGATGTAACGGTAGAGGTCGGTCAGGGAGGTATAACGGTAGAGGTCGGTCAGGGAGGTGTAACGGTAGAGGTCGGTCAGGGAGGTGCAACGGTAGAGGTCGGTCAGGGAGGTGTAACGGTAGAGGTCGGTCAGGGAGGTGCAACGGTAGAGGTCGGTCAGAGAGGTGTAACGGTAGAGAGGGAACCAGGGAGGTAGTATAACAGTAATATGGAGGCATATGTATCACGGTACTATGAAAGTATGGAGATATGGAGTATAACGGTAGAGGCTGGGCGTAGAGGTATAACGGTAGAGGCTAGACGTGGAGGTATAACGGTAAAGGCTAAACGTGAAGGTATAACGGTAGAGGCTAGACGTGGAGGCATAACGGTAGAGGCAGGGTGTGGAGGTATAACGGTAGAGGCTAGACGTGGAGGTATAACGGTAGAGGTTGGGCGTGGAGGTATAACGGTAGAGGCTAGACGTGTAGGTATAACCGTAGAGGCTGGGTGTGGGGGTATAGCGGTAGAGGTTGGGCGTGGAGGTGTAACGGTAGAGGCTGGGTGTGGAGGTGTAACGGTAGAGGCTAGACGTGTAGGTATAACGGTAGAGGTTGGGCGTGGAGGTATAACGGTAGAGGCTAGACGTGTAGGTATAACCGTAGAGGCTGGGTGTGGGGGTATAGCGGTAGAGGTTGGGCGTGGAGGTGTAACGGTAGAGGCTGGGTGTGGAGGTGTAACGGTAGAGGCTGGGCGTGGAGGTATAACGGTAGAGGCTGGGCGTAGAGGTATAACGGTAGAGGCTAGACGTGGAGGTATAACGGTAGAGGCTAAACGTGGAGGTATAACGGTAGAGGCTAGACGTGGAAGTATAACGGTAGAGGATGGGTGTGGAGGTATAACGGTAGAGGCTAGACGTGGAGGTATAACGCTAGAGGCTAGACGTGGAGGTATAACGGTAGAGGCTGGGCGTGGAGGTATAAAGGTAGAGGATGGGCGTGGAGGTATAACGCTAGAGGATGGGCGTGGAGGTATAACGGTAGAGGTTGGGCGTGAAGGTATAACGGTAGAGGTATAACGGTAGAGGCTGGACGTGGAGGTTTAACGCTAAAGGCAGGGCGTGGAGGTATAACAGTAGGGGCTAGGCGTGGAGGTATAACGGTAAAGGCTAAACGTGGAGGTATAGCGGTAGAGGCTAGACGTGGAGGTATAACGGTAAAGGCTAAACGTGGAGGTATAACGGTAGAGGCTAGACGTGGAGGTATAACGGTAGAGGCAGGGTGTGGAGGTATAACGGTAGAGGCTAGACGTGGAGGTATAACGGTAAAGGCTAAACGTGGAGGTATAACGGTAGAGGCTAGACGTGGAGGTATAACGGTAGAGGCAGGGTGTGGAGGTATAACGGTAGAGGCTGGACGTGGAGGTATAACGGTAGAGGTTGGGCGTGGAGGTATAACGGTAGAGGCTAGACGTGGAGGTATAACGGTAGAGGCTGGGCGTGGAGGGATAACGCTAGAGGCTAGACGTGGAGGTATAACGCTAGAGGATGGGCGTGGAGGTATAACGGTAGAGGTTGGGCGTGGAGGTATACCGGCAGAGGTATAACGGTAGAGGCTGGACGTGGAGGTATAACGGTAGAGGCTGGACGTGGAGGTACAACGGAGTGGTAGAGGCTGGGTGTGGGGGTATAGCGGTAGAGGCTGGGCGTGGAGGTGTAACGGTAGAGGCTGGGCGTGGAGGTATAACGGTAGAGGCTGGGCGTGGAGGTATAACGGTAGAGGCTAGACGTGGAGGTATAACGCTAGAGGCTAGACGTGGAGGTATAACGGTAGAGGCTAGACGTGGAGGTATAACGCTAGAGGCTAGACGTGGAGGTATAACGGTAGAGGCTAGACGTGGAGGTATAACGGTAGAGGCTAGACGTGGAGGTATAACGGTAGAGGCTAGACGTGGAGGTATAACGGTAGAGGCTAGACGTGGAGGTATAACGGTAGAGGCTAGACGTGGAGGTATAACGGTAGAGGCAGGGCGTGGAGGTATAACGGTAGAGGTAGGGCGTGGAGGTATAACGGTAGAGGCTAGACGTGGAGGTATAACGGTAGAGGCAGGGCGCGGATGTATAAAAGTAGAGGCGGGGCTTGGTTGATAACGGTAAATATGTCGGCCAGTGTGGTAGAACTGTAGAGAGGGGCTTATGACGAGTCATTGTAACCGCACTGGAGACCAGTCGGGAGGAAGGAGAACCACACAGCAGGTCTTTCTCATAGTAGGTTTATATTGGTTGCCCAGAGAGAAAGGCACAATTCCTCTGCCAGTGTTACAGCCCCGGCCTTCACCCCCGAGGCAGACCGCCCTCGACATAAAGGCGAACTTTATGTAGCTCGTAACGACCGCACAGTCCCCACTCCCCACTCCCCCTCTCTCTCTCTCTCCACCACCCCCACCCACCGAACCTATAGTTTCTGTGAAGTGAGGTTGCAATGATATCACCATAATGTCGTTTCCACGAGTGACAAACTGGGAGATTTCATTACCATTTCATTATTGAAGTCTTCTCTTCGGAATATTACACATTGGGGTCCTTGGACCGAGACGGCGGGGGGTGGGGGGGGGGGGGGGTGGAGCAATCAGGATTCGACCATATGACTTCCTGTTGCACCCCAGCCCCCCGTCTCTTATATGTGGTATGTTTTAATTTTACTGTTTGGGACAGAGCGGCGGGGTGGCTGGGCTCGCGCTAGGATATTTTTTTCATTAGCCAATTTGGCTAATTCCGTGGAAAAACATTAGCCAAAATTAGCCAAATATTTGTTCGAGGATTTTCTGGTCCCATTTGTTGAAAAAAACATGAATACAAATGCTAACGCGAGCCCAGGGTGGGGGGGGGGGCGGGGACTGGTCATCGACCCCCCATCCTCCTCCCCATCCTGAACCCACGGCAGATGTAATTTATTGTGTAAGAAACCTTGACTTTACAGCCACCAGAGTCGTCAGAACACGCGCTCTCCCCATGACACCACCCCCCCCCCCTCTCTCCTCTCACCCGCCTCACACACGGTCCTCTCCCGAGGGGCGGGGGGGTGTTGTACCCCAAAAAATGTAAATGTCCATGTTGTGCAGTATAAAGATCCCATGTCTCTTTCTTCGCAAAAGGCATTCTTATTGTCGCGACATTACCTGCAGAGGTTGAAGCGTCCTATAGCCGAGGCTGTAGCCGGGGCCGTAGCCGGGGCTCTAGCTGTAGCCAGGGCTGTACCCGAGGCTGTAACCGAGGCTGTAGCCGGGGCTGTAACCGGGGCTGTAGCCGGGGCTGTAGCCGAGGCTGTAGCCGGGGCTGTGGCCGAGGCTGTAGCCGATGCTGTAGCCCGGGCTGTAGCCGGGGCTGTAGCCGGGGCTGTAGCCGAGGCTGCAGCCGAGGCTGTAGCCGGGGCTGTAGCCGGGGCTGTAGCCGGGGCTGTGGCCGATGCTGTAGCCCGGGCTGTAGCCGGGGCTGTGTCCGATGATGTAGCCGGGGCTGTAGCCGGGGCTGTGGCCGAGGCTGTAGCCGATGCTGTAGCCGAGGCTGTAGCCGGGGCTGTAGCCGAGGCTGTAGCCGGGGCTGTAGCCGAGGCTGTAGCCAGGACTGTAGCCGGGGCTGTAGCCGGGGCTGTAGCCGGGGCTGTGGCCGAGGCTGTAGCCGATGCTGTAGCCGGGGCTGTAGCCGGGGCTGTAGCCGAGGCTGCAGCCGAGGCTGTAGCCGGGGCTGTAGCCGGGGCTGTAGCCGGGGCTGTGGCCGATGCTGTAGCCCGGGCTGTAGCCGGGGCTGTGTCCGATGCTGTAGCCGGGGCTGTAGCCGGGGCTGTGGCCGAGGCTGTAGCCGATGCTGTAGCCCGGGCTGTAGCCGGGGCTGTAGCCGGGGCTGTAGCCGAGGCTGTAGCCGGGGCTGTAGCCGGGGCTGTAGCCGGGGCTGTGGCCGATGCTGTAGCCCGGGCTGTAGCCGGGGCTGTAGCCGGGGCTGTAGCCGGGGCCGTGGCCGAGGCTGTAGCCGATGCTGTAGCCCGGGCTGTAGCCGGAGCTGTAGCCGGGGCTGTAGCCGAGGCTGTAGCCAATGCTGTAGCCGGGGCTGTAGCCGAGGCTGTAGCTGTAGCCGCGCTGTAGCCGGAGCTGTAGCCGAGGCTGTAGCCGAGGCTGTAGCCGGGGCTGTAGCCGGGGCCGTGGCCGATGCTGTAGCCGGGGCTGTAGCCGGGGCTGTGGCCGATGCTGTAGCCCGGGCTGTAGCCGGAGCTGTAGCCGAGGCTGCAGGCCGGGGCTGTAGCCGGGGCTGTAGCCGGGGCTGTAGCTGAAGCCGAAGTTGTAGCCGGGACTGTCGCCGGGGCTGTGGCCGAGGCTGTAGCCGGGGCTGTGGCTGTAGCCGGGGCTGTGGCTGTAGCCGGGGCTGTAGCCGGGGCTGTAGCTGTAGCCGGGGCTGTGGCTGTAGCCGGGGCTGTAGCCGGGGCTGTAGCTGTAGCCGGGGCTGTAGCTGTAGCCGGGGCTGTGGCTGTAGCCGGGGCTGTAGCGGAGGCTGTGGCCGGGGCTGTGACTGTAGCCGGGGCTGTAGCCGGGGCTGTAGCCGGGGCTGTAGCCGGGGCTGTAGCTGTAGCCGGGGCTGTAGCCGGGGCTGTAGCCGAGGCTGTTGCTGTAGCCGGGGCTGTAGCCGGGGCTGTAGCCGGGGCTGTAGCCGGGGCAGTAGCCGGGGCTGTAGCCGGGGCTCTAGCTGTAGCCGGGGCTGTAGCCGGGACTGTAGCCGGGGCTTTAGCCGGGGCTGTAGCCGGGGCTGTAGCTGTAGCCGGGACTGTAGCCGGGGCTGTAGCCGGCGTTGTAGCCGGGGCTGTAGCCGGGGCTGTAGCCGGGGCTCTAGCTGTAGCCGGGGCTGTAGCCAGGGCTGTAGCCGGCGTTGTAGCCGGGGCTGTAGCCGGGGCTGTAGCCGGGGCTCTAGCTGTAGCCGGGGCTGTAGCCAGGGCTGTAGCCGGCGTTGTAGCCGGGGCTGTGGCCGAGGCTGTAGCCGGGGCTGTAGCCGGGGCTGTAGCCGGGGCTGTAGCCGGGGCTGTAGCCGGGGCTGTAGCCGGGGCTGTGGCCGAGGCTGTAGCCGGCGTTGTAGCCGGGGCTGTAGCTGTAGCCGAGGCTGTAGCCGGGGCTGTAGCCGGGGCTGTAGCCGGGGCTGTAGCCGGGGCTCTAGCTGTAGCCGGGACTGTAGCCGGGGCTGTAGCCGGCGTTGTAGCCGGGGCTGTAGCCGGGGCTGTAGCCGGGGCTCTAGCTGTAGCCGGGGCTGTAGCCGGGGCTGTAGCCGGCGCTGTAGCCGGCGTTGTAGCCGGGGCTGTAGCCGGGGCTGTAACGCGACCGACTGAATGACGCCAGCCCATGAGTTTTATGTTTGATCCATGCGTGCACACAGGTGGCCTAAACACATTCATTCATTCCTTCACGCGACACTTCATCATTGAGGCATAACTTCAATCATTCCAGACTTCCTCTCCTTTGTGGCGTCGTGTGGTGTTACACGTGACAGTACATCCGCCGCATTGAAGGTATAAACTCGTTCACCGCCTGGGTTTCCTGACGTCTCACATACATGCATCACTGGGTGTTACATGGTACACACAGCCAGGGGTAAATTAAGCGTTCAGACCAAGTCACATCGCCGTCAAAAAAAAATAGTGAAAACGCTTCAGTGAAACTAGGTGAGTATATACAATAACACGGTGCTTTGTCAAATGAAAGCGACACGGGTAGTAAAGATTACATGATAGAAAAACTGCACGACTGAGACTTGCAGTGCAGGCTTTATGTGGTAATAATGCATCATATATATGACCAGATACAAAAGGCAGTCGCATATCATTGTGCAGATGGGGTGCATAGCGTGTTGGTACGTTACCATTGCGGACACGTGGACCAAACGGGTCCCAGCAACTAACCCGCTGTCAGAATTACGTTCCAGAAGAGCTGTTTACAAGTTAATAAAAAAAGATCGAATATGCGATCTAATTGATGCCTTACTGCCAAATAAGGTACTTTAGTACTGTCTAATTACATTGCCGATGTTATATTGTATAAACTGTCTGTAACTTGTCCGCTTTCTTAAATAAAGCATTTTATTAAAAACAAAAACAAAAAAAAACTAACCGCTGTGGCCTTAAGAAACGGCTGAGATAGCCCCAGACACACGTGCGATTCGAACCTTTCGGTTTGCGGTCAGGTACGCTGACCACATCAGTGTATCAGAAAGAGGAAAAGGAAAGTCGGTTACATATTTAAACCCCATTCATAACGTCATCCGTTGGTCCACCCATGGCTCCTTATGGGACAAATATCCGTTACTTGATAGAATTTATACCCATTTTGCAATATTATTTGTTCTGGTATTACGATATGTTGTTCTGCACGAATAATAATTGTTTATATCAATATTACAGCCTTTAAAACCCAATCAAATAAAAAAAAATAATTTGCATGCACTCCATTTCAGCAGCGTAACTATCGTGCGGCAACATCGGACAATTATAATGGGGAATTATACACACACAAGTGATAGAAGCAACGATGGATTGGATAAACTCCTTTGATTTAAGTGTAGCGCCCGTACGTCGGCATACTTCTTCAACCAGTGGGATCCCTACCGCGTAGCTCCGGGCCTCGTCCTCCCTTTCACTCTAGGCGCGGACGTATTAGTGAGCCCCCGCGCCGACCTGCGAGCACCCCCCGCGGAGCCATCAACTCAAGTGCGCGCATCCGGGCGGGATCCGGACGAGATCCGGGGCGTACTATATAAACATTAACACTCAGATCCATGTCAAGCGTTATCATCTTGACTTCAGTGTTAAGTTATTATTAATGTATAAGTCATAACTACCTTATTGTGGTGCGTATCCATTGTGGAAGGCATGTCTGTTCTATTCCTCGTCTTCTTTAATTGCGGTGCCGGTGCAATTATTCACTGCACGGCATCACCCTGAAGATGACCGTGGCGACACCTACTATGTGATCTTCCTTTTGAATACACACGCGCCCGCCATGTAGACCGGCAGATTCAAATTGACGGGTTTTGTGGCCCAACGGCAGCAGATAACTCACACTCGCCACAGGTAGGCCACCAGATGACAAGATATGCGTGACGGCTGACAAAAGCCAGCGCAGTTCCTCACACCGAGTGGGCGTACTGTATTTATTTTCAATGAAGTCGCAGCATCAAGACATATCTACATGTCAGTGGGATTTTTGTGTTCATTCCTCCTACTATATGGTACTCCAGTCAGCGTGTGTGTGTGTGTGGGTGGGGGGGGGGGGGTCCCTGGCTCGTCGCTCTGACTGGGACCCAGATATATATATAGAGCTTACTTCCCAACGGTATTCCAGTTTTTTCGCCACCATCGGGCCCTGTTACGTACGAACGCGGCACGCACCGTCGACACGACATCCAGCAAACACGTGGTTTTCACACACACGAGCCTCTCGTTGCCTTGCCACTCGGTGTACTATTAAAGACATCGGCCCACTTCACAGGGCAAAGGCCCTTAACCGTCACAGATATATATATATATATATATATATATATATATATATATATGCATAGACCTTCCCTCATGTTCATTTCACGGTCAAACTGGGCGGTCAGTATGCCTACTCGTAGCCCTGATACATGGCTGCTCATACGCGCTGGTACCCGACGCGCGAGAGAGCCATGAAGTGCACCCCACATGAGGCCAGGAATTGGTGGGGGTGTTTGTGCATCTTGTAGGCTTTTGCCCTTATCAATAAATCGTCTACCTTCCAAAGCGATAAAAGGTAATTCCACAATTGTTGAACTTTTCTTTCGTTGTCTTATATTCGCTGGGGGGATTTAAAAAAGTGTCATTACTGCCATACCCAACACATTTTTCTCGACACTCGCTCCGCCATTTTGGCTTATCTTCCGTTGCGAGATTCTCAAAGTGACGGAGCGAGTTTGCGTAAACTTGCTATTTAGTGCATGTATAAAAGGCTGACATTGAATGTGAAGCCACGAAAGAAAAGTTTAACACTTGTGGAATTACTTTCCATCACTTTTGGTGGTAGGGTATCTAGTGATAAGGGCAAATAGCTACATGATGCACAAACACCCCCACCAATTCCTGGTCTCATGCGGGTTGTACTTCATGACTCTCTCGCGCGTCGGGTACCAGCGCGTATGAGAGTCATGTATCAGGGCTAGCCTACTCGCAGGCTAAGTAACTAAACATGACTGCTGGCTGGCCGGCTCCGGGCTTCCAACGTTTACTATAATACATAAGCGCCCCCTACCGATGGGAGATGTACCGGCGTCGCGACCTTCAGACGAATGAAGTGCTTCAGGCTACTCGAGATTTCCTGTTTGGTTTACACCTGTGTTACAGGTCAAACAAAGGCCAAGTGTCACCACTCCATCCGTTTGAATAGGTCACGCAACCTCACCAGTCACTACGCCGTGACCCAGGTCGGAAGGTCCCGTAATGCCCAGGGGCAATGGAGACACTTTTTTTAGCGTCCGGGAGAAGAGAGGAGTGCTGGTCATTAACCGACGATCATGTTAGCGTGCTGCGTGATTGGGTACAGCGTGCAGTCTAGGTATAAACATGCAGGAGAGGCAGGCGACCTGGCGGCGTACACACCACCGCAACACTGAACATAATGTACCCCTTCATCATAGGTATGACGCGTCTCTTCCACAAACAAACGGAGAAGGTCTCTGTCGCGGCTCTTGTCGGCGGCAACGAGGAAAACTGAATATAGGACACTTTGTCACTCCTTTCTCATCATCAATGAAAACTTGAGTAAGTTCAGTTTCTTATAACGAGCAAACTAAAACATACGAGTGTCTCTATCCCCACTGTGGCGATCCAGATACCGAATGTCTCATACCTCCAACAAACTGGAACATCGGAGTGTCTCCATCCCTAGTATGCCGATCCAGATACCGAATGTCTCTCCCCACCAACAAACTGGAAAATCAGAGTGTCTATCCCCACTGTGGCTATCCAGATACCGAATGCCTCTCTCCGCCAACAACCTGAAACATCAGAGTATCTATCCCTAGTGTGCTGATCCAGATATTGAATGTCTCCTAACACCAACAAACTGGAACATCTGAGTGTCTATCCCCACTGTGGCGATCCAGATACCGCATGCCTCTCACCACTAACAAACCCAAACATCTAGGTCATGGCCACAACGCGCTGAGAGCAAGTCGGCAATAATTACATGTACACAAGGGAGGCGCCAGCCAACAACAAATGGACTCAACTTGTTGTGAGGGGGGCAGGGATATGGCCAGTCTTGGCTCAAGTCCCTTCCCCATCTCGAGGTCAGCACCAGCCATGTCCACATCACCCCTGAGGCAGACAACGACGGTATAAACCATGTCCTGCTTGGCTGCTTAAACGCACATCAAACACATGAAGCGATCCTGCAACGAGGGAGCAGGTCGTTCCAGCAGGAACGGTCGCCAGCCTGGCGCCCAACTAAACCCGACGATATCTCGGAGACAATACAATACGGATGTGTACATTTAGTTCATGTATGGCTGGGATGGCATTATTCACGCAGTAAACGGAGGAAACAATTTACTCCAGAAGGCTATTCTAACCCATGAAGGCCATATCGCCATGGAAATGGGAGGAGCAAGGGTAGATCGGAGCGAAGTTCCCGGAGGGTAAAGCCCTACAATTGTTGATCAAGGTCACGGGTTCTTTATACTGCACGAACAATTGTACAGTGGGGCGCGAAACCGGGGGCACGAACCCACAAACTCTACTTATTATCATGAATATGTAATTGTCAGCTATAAGGCGAAAGTATATAGTGAAAATACCCGTCCGTTTAAATATTTGATTTGACTATAACACACTTGTAGAGTCGCCGCCAGCACCCATCCCCCCTTCCCCCCCCCCCCTCCCTACCTCTCTCCCTCCCTCGCCGCCACTCTCCCCACCCTCCTCGACCCTCCGACAATCATATCGCCACTTCATATCAAACTGATCTGATGACGATACCACTAGAGTCAGCTAAGCTAGATGAAGAGCGCGGAGCCGCGACCGATACGATAATCACCACCCGCGGGTCACTCCGCTCCAAGGTCACCTCCTCGAGGTCAATCCAACGCGATAATATTCAAATGTTTACCCACAAATGAAACCAAGCCACTTGAATCCCGTTGAGCAGTCGCCCGCAGCAGCATTCAACCGTACCCTGTATTTACAAGTTGACGCCGAGTACTTCAGGTTGGATGATTACTAGCGACCTCTACACGGAGAGACAGCAGTCAATATATATAGGAGTCATGCCCGGTGCTAAGCCTAAGCCGCCATGGACATGCACGCCCATCCTATTATCGCTCAGGTTACAAGGGGGGGGGGGGTCACGTTCACACAGATCCCAATGGGTATAGCACAGTACCCGGCCGCCACATGTACATCTTCTTAACACATATACCTCGAAACAAGAAAAACGAGAGGACACAATACGTCAGGTTAACCACAAAAAATAGTATGCCCGTCATTGACAAAGATAGATGGATCGGTGGTTTATGCCACCCTTGTGCACACATAGGCTTAACTCGGCCAAAACCCCCATGTGCTCATTAAATAAGGTGACAAATAGGCCTCAGAGACAGGTAGGATTTGACCCCGCAACCAGTTGTACTGAGCACACTACTGCGGTTCTGCAGCTTGCGACAGAGCCAGCCTCATATTGATTCTATGCTGTTCCAAAGGAAGTGAAAATGCAATCATTACATTATTTATGAGTATGGATCGGAGTCCTAGCCGATGAGGGAGTAAGGAGTAACGGGACGCGACACAAGCACATGGTGTGGCTTCGAAATGAAGAGCCTTCGAGATGGCAGGACGTCATAACTGTTCTAAGATGGCGCCATTGTGACGTCATATGGCACTCATGGCATGATGGCCAGTAACGTGGGCCTACTGTCTTGTGTCCAATGCTTCGGCTAGAAAAATCACAGACCACAACCGATTTCGAAATTAGAAAATGAGGAAATACCGGACCGCGAAACCTGGGGATTAAATCTGCGACACAGCTATTGTGCAAAGAATCTTCCCCAAGTCACCATCGTGACTAAATTACCATTTTAATAGAATCAGAGGTCATAATTTTGCGTCGCTACATAAACCCTCGGTCACCCATGAAGTTATATCTCAGGCTTGAACCCCGCGCGTTTTTGTTTTGAAGAATGAAGAGCCTTGAAGATTAGGAAGACATTAAAGGCTTTAGCTAGGATGCTTGGGGAAACCGCAGCCCACAGCCGAATTCAAAATTACAAAACGGCCGTATTTTTTATACTGTCAAACACGTAGATATGTGTTCAAACTATTATCGTTTTGTCTTTAGAAAACAAAATACATATGACTGTTCTAAGAATCTACGAAAAACGATGTGAGATGGTATATTATACAGCTAATTAACCGAGTAACTTAATTACACTTTCAACACAAGAGTGACGTTCCACCGCTTAAAGATAAAAGCGGCTATTCACTTCTACCACTGAGTGAGTTCATAGTCATCAATGTGTCAGAATAGGCCCCTTAGGTTGCATTTATGGAGAAACAAAATCCAGAGGTCACCGTTGGTATTTAGACAGTAGGGAACATTTAGTTATGTAATGCTATTTAATTATAAAACTTGTGAATATTCGTCATTTTTCTCATTAAAGCACACTGAAAAGAAATGAACACTGACTTTTTCATGCAATTATTTTTTTTGTATTTCCTTGCAACCCTGGTACATCATGCAATAAAAAAATGATATGTCACCAACCAACGTTACAACGGGTGATTCGCATTTGGCTCGAGAATAGTTGCTTTTATCTTTAACCATTGTCTGTTGCAAGGAAATTCACCGAATCTTACATTTCGCCTTGCAGCTTAACATTCATCGCTCACATGGGGAAAGAATGGGAGGCTTCCATCCGATTAGGTCAAGGCCTCCTCCTCGCTCCTCTCTGTCTGAACATTCTGACCGAGTGATGGGGCACAGCAAACGACAGGCGAGCCATGACAGCTCCGGTAAGAGGAACCCAACAACCCCGCGACTCGTCGCTCCCATGCTGTCCAAACACCAGCAAGAAGAGATAAATCACCGCTCTTCTTCTGGAAGAGGTCCAAAGTGACCTCTGCATGGGCTAACAACACAACGAAGGGTAGCCCCGCAGGCAACATCATCAATCATCTCTGCCTGTCGGTCAGGTCAACCACTGGTACAACACACTCCTCAGACAACTAAGTATCTCTCCACCATCATTGTAAGTATATATCAGACTTCGAGTAAAGAACCCGGTATAAAAGTGATTCGCAGGTATGCTATGTCTAGGATATTAGACTCCTCTTGGCAAGGCGAATTTACAATCGGAATCCCGGATATTCCGATGTACAGTCAATCATGAAAATATACCCCAACAAAACAAAAAGTTATATTCCAGATGGAGTTGCAAAGTAAGGTTCCACCAGATATACATGTATAAGGAGAGGAGAGTTTGGCGTCCCGTGTTCCTCGTTTCTGGCAGGAATCACTGACCAATAACTGACCTGTCCGCATTCCCGGAAAAACAATGCCTGGATCAGACACAACCGCAGAAAGCAGTGACCACTTCTATAGAGTAGAGCGTCCCCGTGGTAACAGTACTTGTCACTATGTCTGGATACTATTGTCCCTCAGGACGGTACAAGCCGAACGGGTCACCAGGACGCTTATTCCAGGTAATGCGCAACACAGCCGACCGTGCAGGATCAAGATGCGCCAAGGATCGTCTGACAAGATCCAGGTCACTTCATTGGCTGACACCCCTTCACTTCACCCCACCTTCCCGATATAACACACTCCCACTCTCTCACAACGGCACACCCCCAGCCAGCCACAACCCCAGCCAGCAGCACAGCCCCAGCTAGAGCCACAGCCCCCAGCCAGAGCCACAGCCCCCAGACATCGGCACAGCCCCCAGACATCGGCACAGCCCCAGCCAGAGCCACAGCCCCCAGACATCGGCACAGCCCCCAGACATCGGCACAGCCCCAGCCAGAGCCACAGCCCCCAGACATCGGCACAGCCCCAGCCAGAGCCACAGCCCCAAGACATCGGCACAGCCCCCAGACATCGGCACAGCCCCAGCCAGAGCCACAGCCCCCAGACATCGGCACAGCCCCCAGACATCGGCACAGCCCCCAGACATCGGCACAGCCCCAGCCAGAGCCACAGCCCCCAGACATCGGCACCACCCCAAGACATCGGCACAGCCCCAGCCAGAGCCACAGCCCCCAGACATCGGCTCATCTCCAGTAAGGCCATCGTCATGAGCCAGTCTAATCCCATCACTGCGAGATATTAACAAAGATATGTTAGTCATATCACACAGCGAGAGTGCCTCGCCCCGCACTGAGCCTCCCGCACATCCAGCAGGGAAGCGGCGGGGAGCCGCGCGCTGAAGAAAATACGATAGCCTACCTCCAGTAAGAGGCGCCAGCGAGACGATTATAAAAAAGATTCCGGTGAATCTAGTCTTAGGAAAACAGACCAACTGTCGACAGCTTTTGGGAAAGTTATCCGCCAAGCATAACAAACCATAGCACAGAAGCCGGTCTCAAAAGTGAGATTCCAATATGAGGGACCGATCTCTTCAAGGAAAGGCCTATGGGAGCCTAAGGCGGTATGGTAATCAAGAAAGTTATATCGTACACATAAGCGCTGGGCTGAATAAAGATCTATATATTGTGCGTGATAAAAGGAACAAAATGCGTCATTATGTCGCGGAGTTTGTAACACAATGCCGAAGTATTCTCCTGTTCTGGATGGGGTCATTCAAGGATCAAAAACACGATACTTCTCTGAAGGCAAGTAAAGGCACTTTGGAGCGTATAATGGTAAAGTAATCAAGAATATCGCCCACACAAGTGATGTGATGAATTAAGATCCACATATTATGTGTGATAAAAAGAAAATGAGTTATTATTTCAATGAGATTGTAACAAAAGGTCGAAGTATCTCCTATTTTAGACGGGTCATTCAATGATCAAACGCGCGATACCTATCTAAACATCGAAAACAGCGAGCGCGAATCTGAAAACCAACCGTTAATGTCGGCACTGGTTTGAAAACACGTGGCTGCCACGTGACTCGGCACGATCACATACAGGACAACATTAGACTTGACCGACTTCCAAGGTCGCCCCGCAAAACCCACACCGCCAGAGGTCTTAATGAATCGCCCAACCATTACAATGCAAAGACAGGTGTACGTACCAGACACGCCGTACCCAGTAACTCCTAGAAGTACATCCGGAATCCAGCAAGAGCCGCTGTTAGTAATGGTTTCTAACGACCACATAAAGCCGTCTTCCTTCCTCCACGGCCACAAGAAGAAGACGACGACTCCAGCCACCGCCTGGTCCGGCCAATCGGAGGAGACGGCCCGTAATATCCTAACTTCTGCTACTGCCGACCGTTCCTCTCTCTTTGTGTGATGACTCCTGTTGCCACGGGCTGGGGGGTGGGGGGGGGGCGTCCATCCAGGCACTGGCTGACTGCCTGACTGTCCCACACAGATAGGCGAGCGGTAGAGTGGTAGTAACACGCCAACACGCTGTCGGGCCGCCCTACAGCCAAAGTTTGCTTCACCTGTACGCCGTATATAACGCGTTTACAAACAGTGGTAATCTCTTCCGCTTAGAAGTTTTTTTCTCCACCCGGGTGAATGAGTCAGTGGCGAGTGAGTGGGTGGGTGGATGGGTGGTGAGGGTCTGGGAGAGGGGGTATTCACTCGGAGCGTCTCGGGTATCGGTGGCGGGTATCGGGGAGGTGGGGGGGGGGGGGCGGGTGCAATACTGGCGGTCTCGTCTCGCGGTCGTGACCAGGCAAGGCGAGAACAAGGATTGCGGGTTCGTCTTCTCCTTGATGACCACGTGCGTATCCACGACGAGAGACATGAAGATCATTAAAGCCGTTGATGATCTCTGGATCGGTCGGTCGGTCGGGATACGGCTCCAGAACGCCCTGTCACAGGTGACGTGGGTTTAAGCACATCATGCACAGTCCATGCCTAGCAGTGATGTGAACTGGTCATGGCATCTGTTTCGATATCTATTATATATATAGTGCGCCCGATACATTAATTATACCCCATTGGGAGCACCGTCTGTTCCATTGGCCGTAGTACCCCAACCGCCATTTAATTATGCCCCATCGGAAGCACCGTCTGTAGTACCCCAAACGCCATTTAATTATGTCCCATCGGGAGCACCGTCTGTAGTACCCCAAACGCGCCAAAGACGAGCTGCGGACCAGTCTGTAGCCCGCGGCCACATACAAGGCGTATGGTCGGGGAGCGACAACTGGGCAGACTCAAGCGTATAGTGCCTTATGTACATATACCAGAATGCCACACTTCGCCGAGCACCATAAATTTGGCAGGAAGTAAAATTGGAAGACTATGTATATATAAATATACATACATATTGACCAAATACACCCATTGGCTGCTCCCCATCCTTCTCCAACAAGGACTTTTTTATGACATTTGCAACCCACTGAGGCAGGGTGAATTGTTTATTGAACACACAAGGGCTGCCACCCCTGACCGCCCACGAGGGTAGGGAGTAGCCACCCTGCGAGCAACATCATACTGGGGTGGTGCTGGCAGGGGGGGGGGGGGTCTGTGTGTGGGAAGGGAGAGGGGTAGGGTAATACAGCACGGGGCTTCGTCGGTTGTTGAGAATTGGTCAAGCAACCATGCATAGCTCCGCAGGATGGAGTTACTAGCTGTATACTCCAGGCTAATAAAATAACGCAGACAACAAATATCTGCAGTACTACAGTTATCATTTAGGTCGATCAGGATCGAATCTCAATGCAGGTTTTAAAAATGTGTGATGGTTTATCCCTTGTTTGAACCTAATATATTGCCCCAGTTTAGCCCTTGTGTGCACAAAATCAGCCTAAATCACCAATTCATTCATTGGACCTAATATGGAACTTCAAATGTCGGCAGGACAATCATACATGTGTATACCCATGCCTTATTCAACAAATGGTCATTTATAGCGGCTTCGTCACTTTACGTTCATGGAAACTGCATCGAAATAAATCAGTTCAGAGCTCTACAAATTGAGCTGCAATTGTTCAATGGCAAATTCTTGGACAATGTTTCCAGATTGAACTCCACTAAGGCATCAAAGTGGAATACATGTACCGGTACACGTAGGTATTAAAATGCATTGGTAGACATACTTTCAGACAGTGTAAAGAAATTACACTACTAATTTTAATTGGTTACATATGTAACAGCAATATATATGACAGCATATGTAACCGTGCTGTCAATTGTTAAGGCAACAAGTGCATCCTATGTTTGACATACCAAAACCATAATTGATACATCCATTATCTCATAAGGGTGTAAATATATGACAAACATGATAGCTGTGATGGCAGCATTTAATGTGATTAAAGCGTCTTCCTAGTAAGACAATTCATGTATTGTCTGAAATTATGTAGGTAGCAAAATGCAACATTTAAGGTGACATAAACTTTTCTGATGGTGAAAAGGATTGCACAATCAATGTCAGCCCTAAGGTGCATGTAAAAAGGACTTGGCTATCTGAGCCTTGAATATTTGGTGTCTACAGGGACATGAGTGAATGTTTTCTTGATGGTGAGCCTGATGGTAAGAGAACTGAATACAAGATTTTGATAACAATTAAGTTATGACTGTGGATAATTTCTAAGATAGACAAATAAATAGGTAGACACTACGTACATCAGCTACAACTATAGCAATTATCAATTATATGCATATATAATTAAACAGTATGGCATGAGCAGAAATAAGCCAACATGGTTTTGCTGGGATGATAACTTCACCATGTTGAAGTGCCTGTATGATAAATCTCTTGCGAAACTCTATGCACCCTTCTAGGATTCATGCATACCCCTGTACGCTGGAGATCAAGGGTCATATGACCTTACCCAAAGGTTTTTAATTTTGTGGGCTTAAGTCATTGGCATGCGAAGTCGCTCACAGGTACAGATGGCTGATCAACTTGAGAAAAAAAAAGATAATTTGACTGAATCAGTTGAAATGTGTCCCAGAACACAATCTCTCAAAGTTTGTTCTGGGACACTGAACTTCCTGGCGGCCTTCCCGGTGAATGACTTTTTCTGTTTAACGTTAATGTAAGTGATGGTGAGGGACGTTGGAGAGTATTTGTGCCTCTTGGGCATTGGGGAGTCCTGGAAATTAATTTATTGCCTTCAATGAACAAATATTAAAAATAAAATAATATGCCATACAGTATTAACCAAAGTGTTATGGTGGTTTTATATCTTTAAGCATTGAAACTGGCCTTTAAAATTGCACCAAACCACAGATGGCGTGTATATTTTATAGATGGATATGGCTCAGTTAGCTTTCCATACTTTGTTACTTATGCATGTAAATATATTGTACTGATCACATGATCTGATAACCCAGTTCGACTGTTAGCAGACGATTGTCACTAATTTCAAATTTCAGCTTAGTTTCTTTTAAAATAGGTAAAATGTTGAAAAATTGGTATTTGCTTAAAATCGCTAAGCTTTTATATATATATAATCACAGATCTAATGTCTGACTAGCTCTGACATCAAAACCACCACCAAGGTGAAGGTTTTGAATAGCACAACACTTTCCGATGTAGAGTCCCTTTCGAAAGCTCCCGGCGCAAAATGTGCGACCTAATGTTTAAAATAAGTAACTTTTTGCAATCTACAAACCTTCACCTTGGTGATGGTTTTGATGTCAGAGCTAATGTCTGACCAATTTTAAAGCCAAAAGGGGGTCGGCGACTCAAACTGTCAGTCTACTGTCTGCCAGTGAGACACAGTTGCCAGTCTTTTGACACTAGCTATAGCAGGCCTACATCTCCATAGTCATAGGCCTAACACAACTAACCTACCACTAGAACAGTCATTGACACTGACAGGGACAGATTGACAGACAGCGTGAACGCGTCACGCCCACTTCGCTCGCTCAGTCCATGTTTACATTTTATGTTAGAGTGCAACAGTCAGACCATAAATAATAAATCTTCATGCGTCTCATATTCTGATATTGTGAGCCCGGTGCACTGTGGGATCAAACAGCGCGCTAGATCTATTGGGTAATCTTCCCCGTGTTAACTGTGGCATCAAAATGCCATGCGTAAATGTCTATGTTGATGTAATTGATTAAATCCATTTTCCCGCCATCTTGTTTCTCCCCAATCATCGCCCAATGTTGACATAAAGAGCTAAGCGTGCACGTCAAAAGTCGAATACTGCTCTTGAAGGCAAATATTCAACGACCAGTAATTTAGCCCATTTGGAACTAAATGAAAATGTTGTACAAACCATTAGTGGCTGATTCCTGCCCTTGAATGAATAGTCACATCGTTCTGACGGTTGCTCGACAAATTTCAAGACTGGCGGTGTTGATTCTCGCCTGGATGAGCTGTCGATCAAGTCCATTTATTTTTAGGGTGTCGACGTTTGTTCAACATTAAATTTGTAAGTAGACGCGACGGAGGTGATCAATGTATTTAGACTCAAACATTATATGCTACAAAGCAAAAATGGAAACGGGCGACGATTTAATATAAATGACCTATACAGTTTGCAAAAGAATAAATAATTCTTATCTTTAGCCTGACGCCCCGTCCCAGAATTAGTAATGGACCGGTCCTGTCCTGTCATAATCGACAGACGTCTTGCATGAGTGCGTTGTGCCTTTTCTCCTCTCCGTCAAAACGCACCCCACCGATCTACCGACCGATGGCGGTCCGCTTACATTTAGGCCTCCAGACAGGCCTCATTTCTATCAACGATAGTATTTGCTGAGAAACTGGTAACTTTAAACTTTTTTCTTTCACTAATTTAGGGCCGTTTTCGAACTATTTTTCAAAAATGATCCAGACAAGATAAGACGCGTGAGGCGCCTTCAATTTTGGTTTCCTCTCCTCTCCACTCTGTCTTTAAGCCTAAATCACACCGGTAGACCCCGGTAGACGCCGGCACGAGAATCAGGGCCTATCGGGCTCTGCCGGAGTGGATACCGTGTTCACTCCGGGGTGTACCGGGGTCTAACGGCGGGTACCGGGGCCTGCCGGGATGAAGATTTGAATTTTTGAGCATGTTCAAAAATTCAAATCGCCAACACGGTGGACCGGGGTCTACCGGGCCGTTCGCCTCTACCGGGCTCTGGGGCATGTTTCATTCCTTCATCCTTCATCGTCCCGGGAGGTTCCTTGGCCCAATTTAGCCTGTATGTGCACAAAAGTGGCCTAAAACACCAACATTTCATTTCTACCGGGCTCTACCGTCTTGGTACCGTGTTGCTGCCGTGTTCAAGCCGGGACTGCCGTGTTGGCACCGTGTTGGCACCGGGGTCTATCGGCGTCTACCTGGCTCTACCGGGGTATGCCGTGTTGACACCGGGGTGTACCGTGTGGCTACCTAGGTCTACCGTGTTGCTGCCGGGGTCAACCGTGGTCACACCGGGCTCTGCCGTGTTGGGACCGTGTCGACACCGTGTTCACGCCGTGCTGGCGCCGTGTTCACGCAGTGCTGGCGCCGTGTTCACGCCGTGCTGGCGCCGTGTTCTACCGTGTTCACCCCGGGGCCTACCGTGTTACTACCGGGGTGACGGTGACCGTCGAGACGACCGTCGACCGATTTTCATCCCGGTAGAACCCGGTAGAGGCCAAATCAACCACCGGCATCTACCGGGGGCTACCGGGATGTACCGTGTGGCTACCTTGTTCAAGGCTTAACACATAGGAACGGTAGCCGCCTGCATGGTAACTAAAGAAAAGTTCAATAATGTAAATTCTACATCCAAAAATATATTACATACCAAATAAACCTAAACAACCCACGGAAACTGCGCGTGACCCTAATGCCGCTGCCAGAATGTATCCTGGGTTTTTAAAAAGGCGGGTGAGTCTACTCTTGATGGTTGTGAGCTCCCCGGAAAACTGACCGGATTGCATGGTGATGCATAGGGGTAGGGCTGAGGCGGTGCATGAGTTTTCTACCCTTTGTGTATTGTGCCCCTCCCCAGCCCCCCACCCCACCCCTGCCCAGAAAAAAAAATCCACGTAATAAGATTTACGGAGAGCTGCCCCCTCCCCTCCTATTTATTCACAGTTCCTCCACCCCCCACCCCCCTCCTAACCCCCTGGTTCACTCTGTGAGCGCTGTTGTGACCTTGTAAGCACTTGTCACTTAATTGTCTGCAGCAGACGATATCTTGCCATCGTACCGCTGCAATACAGTAACTGAAACATAGACGGAAACGCAATTTATCGGATATTTACGAAATAGCTCGCTAGAGGGCACTCAATTTTGTATCGTTTTATCGAAAACTGACGTCACGTCACGTCGTCGTTGTGGGAGGGGGTAGGGGTAGTGGTTGGGAATGTGACGTAGGTGATTATACGAAATATAATGGCTCAGGCCACCATCTAAAATGTCAAGGCGGGGGTTAGGGGAGGATGGTAGGGGAGGGGGATAGTGGAGGATGGTAGGGGAGGGGGTTAGTGGAGGATGTGTTCACCCTCATCATTCCCTGGATTCGTCAGTCGTCTCGTCTTGAAACCAGTTAAACTTGATGTATGTCTACCTTGCGTGACTCCAATAAATCACACCCGCCCACGCGCCTCCTCAGGGCAAGTATGTGTCCATGTTGTGATGTTATACAATTATTGCAGGATTTCGGATACCAGATACAGAATTCTTAAAAGAAACAAGTGCTTTTACGTTGTTATTTGTCAAATACATGTACGTGGTTAGGTGTTTCTTGTGGTTCGAAGTTTAATTGAGGTTCGCGGCTGTGCCTTGTCCATGCGGGGCCATGACGTCATGCTGCCCCCAGATTACTGTGCCTTGTCCATGCGGGGCCATGACGCCATGCCGCCCCCAGGTCACTGTGACTTGTCCGTGCGGGGCCATGACGTCATGCCGCCCCCAGATCACTGTGCCTTGTCCATGCGGGGCCATGACGCCATGCCGCTCCCAGATCACTGTGCCTTGTCCATGCGGGGCCATGACGCCATGCCGCTCCCAGATTACTGTGCATTGTCCATGCGGGGCCATGACGCCATGCTGCCCCCAGATCACTGTGCCTTGTCCATGCGGGGCCATGACGTCATGCCGCCCCCAGATTACTGTGCCTTGTCCATGCGGGGCCATGACGCCATGCCGCCCCCAGATTACTGTGCCTTGTCCATGCGGGCCCATGACGCTATGCCGCCCCTAGATTACTGTGCCTTGTCCATGCGGGGCCATGACGCCATGCCGCCCCCAGATTACTGTGCCTTGTCCATGTGGGGCCATGACGCCATGCCGCCCCCAGATTACTGTGCCTTGTCCATGCGGGGCCATGACGCCATGCTGCCCCCAGATTACTGTGCCTTGTCCATGTAGGGCCATGACGCCATGCCGCCCCCAGATTACTGTGCCTTGTCCATGCGGGGCCATGACGCCATGCTGCCCCCAGATTACTGTGCCTTGTCCATGTGGGGCCATGACGCCATGCTGCCCCCAGATTACTGTGCCTTGTCCATGCGAGGCCATGACGCCATGCTACCCCCAGATTACTGTGCCTTGTCCATGTGGGGCCATGACGCCATGCCGCCCCCAGATTACTGTGCCTTGTCCATGTGGGGCCATGACGCCATGCCGCCCCCAGATTACTGTGCCTTGTCCATGCGGGGCCATGACGCCATGCCGCCCCCAGATTACTGTGCCTTGTCCATGCGAGGCCATGACGCCATGCTGCCCCCAGATTACTGTGCCTTGTCCATGCGGGCCCATGACGCTATGCCGCCCCTAGATTACTGTGCCTTGTCCATGCGGGGCCATGACGCCATGCCGCCCCCAGATTACTGTGCCTTGTCCATGTGGGGCCATGACGCCATGCCGCCCCCAGATTACTGTGCCTTGTCCATGCGGGGCCATGACGCCATGCTGCCCCCAGATTACTGTGCCTTGTCCATGTGGGGCCATGACGCCATGCCGCCCCCAGATTACTGTGCCTTGTCCATGCGGGGCCATGACGCCATGCTGCCCCCAGATTACTGTGCCTTGTCCATGTGGGGCCATGACGCCATGCCGCCCCCAGATTACTGTGCCTTGTCCATGCGGGGCCATGACGCCATGCTGCCCCCAGATTACTGTGCCTTGTCCATGCGGGGCCATGACGTCATGCCGCCCCCAGATTACTGTGACTTGTCCATGCGGGGCCATGACGCCATGCCGCCTTCAGATTACTGTGCCTTTTCCATGCGGGGCCATGACGCCATGCTGCCCCCAGATTACTGTGACTTGTCCATGCGGGGCCATGACGCCATGCTGCCCCCAGATTACTGTGCCTTGTCCATGTGGGGCCATGACACCATGCCGCCCCCAGATCACTGTGCCTTGTCCATGTGGGGCCATGACGCCATGCCGCCCCCAGATTACTGTGCCTTGTCCATGCGGGGCCATGACGCCATGCTGCCCCCAGATAACTGTGCCTTGTCCATGTGGGGCCATGACGCCATGCCGCCCCCAGATTACTGTGCCTTGTCCATGCGGGGCCATGACGCCATGCTGCCCCCAGATTACTGTGCCTTGTCCATGCGGGGCCATGACGTCATGCCGCCCCCAGATTACTGTGACTTGTCCATGCGGGGCCATGACGCCATGCCGCCTTCAGATTACTGTGCCTTTTCCATGCGGGGCCATGACGCCATGCTGCCCCCAGATTACTGTGACTTGTCCATGCGGGGCCATGACGCCATGCTGCCCCCAGATTACTGTGCCTTGTCCATGTGGGGCCATGACACCATGCCGCCCCCAGATCACTGTGCCTTGTCCATGCGGGGTCATGACGCCATGCTGCCCCCAGATTACTGTGACTTGTCTATGCGGGGCCATGACGCCATGCTGCCCCCAGATTACTGTGCCTTGTCCATGCGAGGCCATGACGCCATGCTGCCCCCAGATTACTGTGCCTTGTCCATGCGAGGCCATGACGCCATGCTGCCCCCAGATTACTGTGACTTGTCCATGCGGGGCCATGACGCCATGCCGCTCCCAGATTACTGTGACTTGTCCATGCGGGGCCATGACGCCATGCCGCCTTCAGATTACTGTGCCTTTTCCATGCGGGGCCATGACGCCATGCTGCCCCCAGATTACTGTGACTTGTCCATGCGGGGCCATGACGCCATGCTGCCCCCAGATTACTGTGCCTTGTCCATGTGGGGCCATGACACCATGCCGCCCCCAGATCACTGTGCCTTGTCCATGCGGGGCCATGACGCCATGCTGCCCCCAAATTACTGTGTCTTGTCCATGCGGCGTCATGACGCCATGCTGCTCCCAGATTATTGTGCCTTGTCCATGCGAGGCCATGACGCCATGCTGCCCCCAGATTACTGTGCCTTGTCCATGTGGGGCCATGACGCCATGCCGCCCCCAGATTACTGTGCCCTGTCCATGCGGGGCCATGACGCCATGCTGCCCCCAGATTATTGTGCCTTGTCCATGTGGGGCCATGACGCCATGCCGCCCCCAGATTACTGTGCCTTGTCCATGCGGGGCCATGACGCCATGCTGCCCCCAGATTACTGTGCCTTGTCCATGTGGGGCCATGACGCCATGCCGCCCCCAGATTACTGTGCCTTGTCCATGCGGGGCCATGACGCCATGCTGCCCCCAGATTACTGTGCCTTGTCCATGTGGGGCCATGACGCCATGCCGCCCCCAGATTACTGTGCCTTGTCCATGCGGGGCCATGACGCCATGCTGCCCCCAGATTACTGTGCCTTGTCCATGCGGGGCCATGACGTCATGCCGCCCCCAGATTACTGTGACTTGTCCATGCGGGGCCATGACGTCATGCTGCCCCCAGATTACTGTACCTTGTACATGCGGGGCCATGACGCCATGCTGCCCCCAGATTACTGTGACTTGTCTATGCGGGGCCATGACGCCATGCCGCCTTCAGATTACTGTGCTCTGTCCATGCGGGGCCATGACGCCATGCTGCCCCCAGATTACTGTGACTTGTCCATGCGGGGCCATGACGCCATGCTGCCCCCAGATTACTGTGCCTTGTCCATGTGGGGCCATGACGCCATGCCGCCCCCAGATTACTGTGCCTTGTCCATGCGGGGCCATGACGCCATGCTGCCCCCAGATTACTGTGCCTTGTCCATGCGGGGCCATGACGTCATGCCGCCCCCAGATTACTGTGACTTGTCCATGCGGGGCCATGACGCCATGCTGCCCCCAGATTACTGTGACTTGTCCATGCGGGGCCATGACGCCATGCTGCCCCCAGATTACTGTGCCTTGTCCATGTGGGGCCATGACACCATGCCGCCCCCAGATCACTGTGCCTTGTCCATGCGGGGTCATGACGCCATGCTGCCCCCAGATTACTGTGACTTGTCCATGCGGGGCCATGACGCCATGCTGCCCCCAGATTACTGTGCCTTGTCCATGCGAGGCCATGACGCCATGCTGCCCCCAGATTACTGTGCCTTGTCCATGCGAGGCCATGACGCCATGCTGCCCCCAGATTACTGTGACTTGTCCATGCGGGGCCATGACGCCATGCCGCTCCCAGATTACTGTGACTTGTCCATGCGGGGCCATGACGCCATGCCGCCTTCAGATTACTGTGCCTTTTCCATGCGGGGCCATGACGCCATGCTGCCCCCAGATTACTGTGACTTGTCCATGCGGGGCCATGACGCCATGCTGCCCCCAGATTACTGTGCCTTGTCCATGTGGGGCCATGACACCATGCCGCCCCCAGATCACTGTGCCTTGTCCATGCGGGGCCATGACGCCATGCTGCCCCCAAATTACTGTGTCTTGTCCATGCGGCGTCATGACGCCATGCTGCTCCCAGATTACTGTGCCTTGTCCATGCGAGGCCATGACGCCATGCTGCCCCCAGATTACTGTGCCTTGTCCATGTGGGGCCATGACGCCATGCCGCCCCCAGATTACTGTGCCTTGTCCATGCGGGGTCATGACGCCATGCTGCCCCCAGATTACTGTGCCTTGTCCATGCGGGGTCATGACGCCATGCCGCTCCCAGATTACTGTGACTTGTCCATGCGAGGCCATGACGCCATGCTGCCCCCAGATCACTGTGCCTTGTCCATGCGGGGCCATGACGCCATGCCGCCCCCAGATTACAGTGCCTTGTCCATGCGGGGCCATGACGCCATGCTGCCCCCAGATCACTGTGCCTTGTCCATGCGGGGCCATGACGCCATGCTGCCCCCAGATCACTGTGCCTTGCCCATGCGGGGCCATGACGCTATGCCGTCCCCAGATTACTGTGACTTGTCCATGCGGGGCCATGACGTCATGCCGCCCCCAGATTACTGTGCCTTGTCCATGCGGGGCCATGACGCCATGCTGCCCCCAGATTACTGTGACTTGTCCATGCGGGGCCATGACGCCATGCCGCCTTCAGATTACTGTGCCTTGTCCATGCGGGGCCATGAAGCCATGCTGCCCCCAGATTACTGTGACTTGTCCATGCGGGGCCATGACGCCATGCTGCCCCCAGATTACTATGCCTTGTCCATGTGGGGCCATGACGCCATGCCGCCCCCAGATTATTGTGCCTTGTCCATGCGGGGTCATGACGCCATGCTGCCCCCAGATTACTGTGCCTTGTCCATGTGGGGCCATGACACCATGCCGCCCCCAGATCACTGTGCCTTGTCCATGCGGGGCCATGACGCCATGCTGCCCCCAAATTACTGTGTCTTGTCCATGCGGCGTCATGACGCCATGCTGCTCCCAGATTATTGTGCCTTGTCCATGCGAGGCCATGACGCCATGCTGCCCCCAGATTACTGTGCCTTGTCCATGTGGGGCCATGACGCCATGCCGCCCCCAGATTACTGTGCCTTGTCCATGCGGGGCCATGACGCCATGCTGCCCCCAGATTATTGTGCCTTGTCCATGTGGGGCCATGACGCCATGCCGCCCCCAGATTACTGTGCCTTGTCCATGCGGGGCCATGACGCCATGCTGCCCCCAGATTACTGTGCCTTGTCCATGTGGGGCCATGACGCCATGCCGCCCCCAGATTACTGTGCCTTGTCCATGCGGGGCCATGACGCCATGCTGCCCCCAGATTACTGTGCCTTGTCCATGCGGGGCCATGACGTCATGCCGCCCCCAGATTACTGTGACTTGTCCATGCGGGGCCATGACGTCATGCTGCCCCCAGATTACTGTACCTTGTACATGCGGGGCCATGACGCCATGCTGCCCCCAGATTACTGTGACTTGTCTATGCGGGGCCATGACGCCATGCCGCCTTCAGATTACTGTGCCTTGTCCATGCGGGGCCATGACGCCATGCTGCCCCCAGATTACTGTGACTTGTCCATGCGGGGCCATGACGCCATGCTGCCCCCAGATTACTGTGCCTTGTCCATGTGGGGCCATGACGCCATGCCGCCCCCAGATTACTGTGCCTTGTCCATGCGGGGCCATGACGCCATGCTGCCCCCAGATTACTGTGCCTTGTCCATGCGGGGCCATGACGTCATGCCGCCCCCAGATTACTGTGACTTGTCCATGCGGGGCCATGACGCCATGCCGCCTTCAGATTACTGTGCCTTTTCCATGCGGGGCCATGACGCCATGCTGCCCCCAGCTTACTGTGACTTGTCCATGCGGGGCCATGACGCCATGCTGCCCCCAGATTACTGTGCCTTGTCCATGTGGGGCCATGACACCATGCCGCCCCCAGATCACTGTGCCTTGTCCATGCGGGGTCATGACGCCATGCTGCCCCCAGATTACTGTGACTTGTCCATGCGGGGCCATGACGCCATGCTGCCCCCAGATTACTGTGCCTTGTCCATGCGAGGCCATGACGCCATGCTGCCCCCAGATTACTGTGCCTTGTCCATGCGAGGCCATGACGCCATGCTGCCCCCAGATTACTGTGACTTGTCCATGCGGGGCCATGACGCCATGCCGCTCCCAGATTACTGTGACTTGTCCATGCGGGGCCATGACGCCATGCCGCCTTCAGATTACTGTGCCTTTTCCATGCGGGGCCATGACGCCATGCTGCCCCCAGATTACTGTGACTTGTCCATGCGGGGCCATGACGCCATGCTGCCCCCAGATTACTGTGCCTTGTCCATGTGGGGCCATGACACCATGCCGCCCCCAGATCACTGTGCCTTGTCCATGCGGGGCCATGACGCCATGCTGCCCCCAAATTACTGTGTCTTGTCCATGCGGCGTCATGACGCCATGCTGCTCCCAGATTACTGTGCCTTGTCCATGCGAGGCCATGACGCCATGCTGCCCCCAGATTACTGTGCCTTGTCCATGTGGGGCCATGACGCCATGCCGCCCCCAGATTACTGTGCCTTGTCCATGCGGGGCCATGACGCCATGCTGCCCCCAGATTATTGTGCCTTGTCCATGTGGGGCCATGACGCCATGCCGCCCCCAGATTACTGTGCCTTGTCCATGCGGGGCCATGACGCCATGCTGCCCCCAGATTACTGTGCCTTGTCCATGTGGGGCCATGACGCCATGCCGCCCCCAGATTACTGTGCCTTGTCCATGCGGGGCCATGACGCCATGCTGCCCCCAGATTACTGTGCCTTGTCCATGCGGGGCCATGACGTCATGCCGCCCCCAGATTACTGTGACTTGTCCATGCGGGGCCATGACGTCATGCTGCCCCCAGATTACTGTACCTTGTACATGCGGGGCCATGACGCCATGCTGCCCCCAGATTACTGTGACTTGTCTATGCGGGGCCATGACGCCATGCCGCCTTCAGATTACTGTGCCTTGTCCATGCGGGGCCATGACGCCATGCTGCCCCCAGATTACTGTGACTTGTCCATGCGGGGCCATGACGCCATGCTGCCCCCAGATTACTGTGCCTTGTCCATGTGGGGCCATGACGCCATGCCGCCCCCAGATTATTGTGCCTTGTCCATGCGGGGTCATGACGCCATGCTGCCCCCAGATTACTGTGCCTTGTCCATGCGGGGTCATGACGCCATGCCGCTCCCAGATTACTGTGACTTGTCCATGCGAGGCCATGACGCCATGCTGCCCCCAGATCACTGTGCCTTGTCCATGCGGGGCCATGACGCCATGCCGCCCCCAGATTACAGTGCCTTGTCCATGCGGGGCCATGACGCCATGCTGCCCCCAGATCACTGTGCCTTGTCCATGCGGGGCCATGACGCCATGCTGCCCCCAGATCACTGTGCCTTGTCCATGCGGGGCCATGACGTCATGCCGCCCCCAGATTACTGTGACTTGTCCATGCGGGGCCATGACGTCATGCCGCCCCCAGATTACTGTGCCTTGTCCATGCGGGGCCATGACGCCATGCTGCCCCCAGATTACTGTGACTTGTCCATGCGGGGCAATGACGCCATGCCGCCTTCAGATTACTGTGCCTTGTCCATGCGGGGCCATGAAGCCATGCTGCCCCCAGATTACTGTGACTTGTCCATGCGGGGCCATGACGCCATGCTGCCCCCAGATTACTATGCCTTGTCCATGTGGGGCCATGACGCCATGCCGCCCCCAGATTATTGTGCCTTGTCCATGCGGGGTCATGACGCCATGCTGCCCCCAGATTACTGTGCCTTGTCCATGCGAGGCCATGACGCCATGCCGCCCCCAGATTACTGTGCCTTGTCCATGTGGGGCCATGACGCCATGCCGCCCCCAGATTACTGTGCCTTGTCCATGCGGGGCCATGACGCCATGCTGCCCCCAGATTACTGTGCCTTGTCCATGTGGGGCCATGACGCCATGCCGCCCCCAGATTACTGTGCCTTGTCCATGCGGGGCCATGACGCCATGCCGCCCCCAGATTACTGTGCCTTGTCCATGTGGGGCCATGACGCCATGCCGCCCCCAGATTACTGTGCCTTGTCCATGCGGGGTCATGACGCCATGCTTCCCCCAGATTACTGTGCCTTGTCCATGCGAGGCCATGACGCCATGCTGCCCCCAGATTACTGTGCCTTGTCCATGTGGGGCCATGACGCCATGCCGCCCCCAGATTACTGTGCCTTGTCCATGCGGGGCCATGACGCCATGCTGCCCCCAGATTACTGTGCCTTGTCCATGTGGGGCCATGACGCCATGCCGCCCCCAGATTACTGTGCCTTGTCCATGTGGGGCCATGACGCCATGCCGCCCCCAGATTACTGTGCCTTGTCCATGCGGGGCTATGACGCCATGCTGCCCCCAGATTACTGTGACTTGTCCATGTGGGGCCATGACGCCATGCTGCCCCCAGATTACTGTGACTTGTCCATGTGGGGCCATGACGCCATGCCGCCCCCAGATTACTGTGCCTTGTCCATGCGAGGCCATGACGCCATGCTGCCCCCAGATTACTGTGCCTTGTCCATGCGGGCTCATGACGCCATGCCGCCCCCAGATTACTGTGCCTTGTCCATGCGGGGCCATGACGCCATGCTGCCCCCAGATTACTGTGCCTTGTCCATGTGGGGCCATGACGCCATGCCGCCCCCAGATTACTGTGACTTGTCCATGCGAGGCCATGACGCCATGCTGCCCCCAGATTACTGTTCCTTGTCCATGCGAGGCCATGACGCCATGCCGCCCCCAGATTACTGTGCCTTGTCCATGCGGGGCCATGACGCCATGCCGCCCCCAGATTACAGTGCCTTGTCTATGCGGGGCCATGACGCCATGCTGCCCTCAGATCACTGTGCCTTGTCCATGCGGGACCATGACGCCATGCTGCCCCCAGATTACTGTGCCTTGTTCATGTGGGGCCATGACGCCATGCCGCCCCCAGATTACTGTGACTTGTCCATGCGAGGCCATGACGCCATGCTGCCCCCAGATTACTGTGCCTTGTCCATGCGAGGCCATGACGCCATGCCGCCCCCAGATTACTGTGCCTTGTCCATGCGGGGCCATGACGCTATGCCGCCCCCAGATTACAGTGCCTTGTCTATGCGGGGCCATGACGCCATGCCGCCCCCAGATCACTGTGCCTTGTCCATGCGGGGCCATGACGCCATGCCGCCCCCAGATCACTGTGACTTGTCCATGCGGGGCCATGACGCCATGCCGTCCCCAGATTACTGTGACTTGTACATGCGGGGCCATGACGTCATGCCGCCCCCAGATTACTGTGACTTGTCCATGCGGGGCCATGACGCCATGCCGCCCCCAGATCACTGTGACTTGTCCATGCGGGGCCATGACGCCATGCCGCCCCCAGATCACTGTGACTTGTCCATGCGGGGGCATGACGCCATGCTGCCCCCAGATCACTGTGACTTGTCCATGTGGGGCCATGACGCCATGCTGCCCCCAGATTACTGTGCCTTGTCCATGTGGGGCCATGACGTCATGCTGCCCCCAGATTACTGTGCCTTGTCCATGTGGGGCCATGACGTCATGCCGCCCCCAGATCACTGTGACTTGTCCATGCGGGGCCATGACGTCATGCTGCCCCCAGATTACTGTGCCTTGTTCATGCGGGGCCATGACGTCATGCTGCCCCCAGATCACTGTGACTTGTCCATGCGAGGCCATGACGCCATGCTGCCCCCAGATCACTGTGCCTTGTCCATGTGGGGCCATGACGTCATGCTGCCCCCAGATTACTGTGCCTTGTCCATGCGGGGCCATGACGCCATGCTGCCCCTAGATTACTGTGCCTTGTCCATGTGGGGCCATGACGTCATGCTGCCCCTAGATTACTGTGCCTTGTCCATGTGGGGCCATGACGTCATGCCGCCCCCAGATCACTGTAGACCAGCAGTCTTGGCACCGCTTTAATATGCGTGTGGTACGTACGCTAACTGGCGTACAAGCTCTTTATAATAGGTCAGCTAGTTAGGGTCACATCAGAAAATATGTCGAGGTCGAATAGACCACCTGTTGGGTTGGTGAGTGTGGTGGAGCGTAGGCCGCCCGGGTGGTGGGGAGGGGGGTACTTAATACACGGCTGGGTTTGGGGCTGGGGTTCCACAGTAACCCCCCCCCCCCATTTTCATCGCCAAATTGCGCTCGGTAGGGGCGTTTTACCGCCAAATTCCGCTCGCTCGGGGTTTTACATCCGCTTGGAACTGGCTCTATGAACGCACATTTTCAGAGCCCTCCCCCCCCCACCAGATTTGTATAACAGTGCCCCCCCGCCCCCCTCCCAACTCCGGGGTAGGCCGATGTCACTGACCTTTAGGACAAGTTGAAATCAAGGAGCAATGTCCTCGACGGGGACGTCGTATGTTATCCTGCAAACGTTGTATTTATAATTGGCTATAATCACCAAAGTCTAGACCCCCTCCCCATCCCTGCATTCGCACCGAACCCGTTTACCTGTCCTACATAGAATGGCCCGCGAGTGCATATAAAAACATACACAGCGCACAAAAATGACGACCATAAACAAACAACAAACATCTGACAACACTGCTCATTAATAGCCATTTGCGACCTGCCTGTGCTGGGGGGGGGGGGGGGGGTGGGGGGTGTGTGCTCCAAGATTTAATTCGCGCTGCGAAGAATGCATCGCTAATATAGTCGAAAAACGGAGTGGATCCACAGATCCCCGTTGCTTCGCGGTTATTAAGCAAACAATTGAACTTTCAAGTATTTGCGGTAGGCATGTTTTATATTCATGAGGTGATCATATATACATTTTAAGGCAATCTAAATGCTGACGCTCTGGTACGTGTACTATCTGTTATTGGTCCACGCACCGAGCATAGACAGGTGACAAAGTCCAGCGGTGAACGTTCGGTCTAGCCAGCTCGTTGTTTGTATGGGGACCACAGGTAGATCTATCGAATCCCCACGGGCAGTATATATGAGAATCATAACAGAGCAGTAAATCTACGCACGCATCTGTAGTACAGGATTGGACCGGGCTACATAGGCTGACGACGAGAGCATGTCTGTCACTGTGTTGTAATACATAGGCCTACCGTAGCGACACTGCGTGTACGTTTACCAACGGTAAGGAGGCCACACCCGCTAAAGGTAACAAACTCCATATTTACAATCTGACCACCATGCTTATCTTACACCATGGTCATTGTCGGGGCTCCGACTGCATGTTTGTATTGATTGAGATGTAAAAGGAAAAAGTGGAATATTCCACATATCACACGATTTATTTTTGGATTGTGTGAAAACGTCAACGAGATCTGATGATCACTGCCTTGGAATATGCATAGGCCTATAGATAAGCCGGACAAGAGCAGGGTAGCTAGATGCCTGTAGCGTAATATGTGCCAGCAAGTTAGCGGCACATTTAGTCCTCTGTGATTGCAATGTGCAAGCAATTTTATCTTTGTTTGCCTCTGGTCGTCATTGTCCCCTAGGTTAGCCCTATAATTAAACCAAGGGCAGACCATATTATGTGGATATGTGACAGAATGGTAGGCCTACGCCTAACCATTCTCACATGACGGTGACGAAGCAGTTTGCTATGTATACATGTACGTCAATCAGCAGTTAGGTGTACGCGATACATTTCACGCACTGGCGGACCTAGCGGGGTACCATCGTAAAGTATTACACATTAAACATGTAGTTTAAACCCATAACAGGGTCAACAATCTACAAATAATGGTTTATTTGTAGAGCGTGATACAACATGAAGACTGGAATAGCAGTCGGGGCATAGCAGTAGTGTGTGACCCGTAGCCTAATGTAGGGCGTGCATGACGTCACTGTGACGTCACTGAAGGCGCAATGCCGCGCATGGAAGGCGAGACGGTGCCCCTGCTGTCTTCCCAGGAGTCTCATCACCCGTCACGTGACAGTCCCACTGGGGCGTACGGTAGCGTAAGCGGAGAGGATGAGTTAGTTTATTCCTTCGGCAGTGGAAAACACAGGTAGGTATATTTATGCACTTTTTGGATTAACAAAGTACATGTATTAGCTAGTCTATAAATACAATCAACAGGTTTTTGTTTAGCTCTGATATCAGTCGTAGTTTAGCAGATGTGTACGGCATGGACGGGTCCACGGGTGGGGGGGGTCCTGGGGATCCGGACGTACTCCGCCTTTCTGAGAAAGATTGCCGTTTTCCAATGCTAAATTTAGGCCATCTGAGGCGTGGACACCCCCCCCCCCCCCCACCCCTACACACACACACAAACTTTGGAAGAACGCTATCTGAGTCGCAAGTTTTCAGTGGATCCCCCCCCCGGGCCGTAAACAAATTGGTGGACATCCCAGTCTCAAATTTGTTCACAGTCCTCTCCCCCACCCCCCCACCCCCCCCCCCCCCATCCTCCCGGTCTCTGCCTATATATACTCGTACACCCTCATACACAATGCATATATTAATCAAATGGTGTCTGTCTTAAATATATGATTCCCCGAAGCAAAAACATTAAAAAAACGAGCTACACAGCCTATATCGAGACCAACCATAATTAGTCTAAAAGTAATTTTTTAGTTAACACCACATAGGCCTAATATTTCTTGCCTGGAAAGGAATCGAACAAGGTTGACATCGGGAACTGCAGCAGCATCGTGCACGGAGCAACTCTCCTAAATGAAGGCGGAAACGCTAGATCCAGTTTGATGTGACTCCTGGCCTTGCAGGTTTCTGTTTGAGAACGGAACTGCCGCTTCCCCCACCCCAAGGGCCAGACAGGGAACCAGCACCTTCCTTGGGCGATGGAAGAAAGTCAACAAGAGACGATGGGCCAACATAGTCAAGATTTGTGTCCTCTTCAGCATCACTGTTTTATGCTCGGTAGATCAAACCTAACTTATTTCACCAGTTACTTCGTGTGACCTGCCATAACTTGTCGACTCAAGATTAGTAAAATTAAGATCAATGCAATAGGCTACGGCAATACCACGATATGCCTACACTGTCTGCCCTACCACAAAAATGGTCGCCATGTTGCAGTCACATTGACCATTATGCCCAATAGTCCAATTTCAATTTGATGTCTTTGGTCTCAAATAATTCAGTCGTCTTTTTACAACTTCTTTTTAGGGCCGTGCACCCGAACATACAGTGAAGTATACAATGTTTATTATTCAGGTGGACTGCCGAGGAGTGCTCAGTAAAACTGATGGGTAGGTCATTTTTGGTGAACTTGTTTCACGTGTTTCAGGTTGTCTTCGTTGTTACACCGGAAGTGGATATCTACAAACACCAGATGTCAGTCTCCAAGAACCAACCGCAAGGTGGCGTGGTTTATATTTTTTAGTATGGGATAATGCGGATAAATTGACGAAACCGTTATTAATATTGGAAGCTGCAGCATATATACGGCCTAGTAAAGCCTCGTTTTGTCTCTTAGCAAAGGTAACAGACTGGCTACATTGATAACTGAAGAGTAAACCATTTTAAACCGCATCGATTGCTACCTTTAAACTATTTTTCCTTTCTTGGCCCGGAATTATAACTGGGCCAAAACAGGGCGATCTCAGGGCGAAAACAAGTTGTTCTAGTCAGAGCCACTCTCTTACTGAGGCGCGTTAAATATCATCTTGTATCATGCCCATAAGACCGTGGAATCAGGGCCTTTTAAGGCCATTGTCTTCAACCCGCCCGTCGGGGCAAAACAATTGCGCCATCAAGGCAAATTACGGGTATAGAGCCATTTTTTATCGCCATGATGGCTTTATACTTACGGCCCGTGACTCCAGGACTCCATGACAACCAAACATACATGGCCATACATATTTTACAGTGGTGAACATTTCCGGCGTAAGTGCCGAGACGCCACTCGTACGACTCTACGCCGTCGGCAGCTTCCGGTTCATGCCGCCCACCATGTGGACAAACAACATCCGGTTCACAATGATCAACCCAAATAGCGGCTCCAAGCAGGCGAGTGACTGTTGGCGACCAGCCCGCATATATTACCATTTTATAGACTACTCGAAACATGTCAACGTCTACTAGGGTGGCGGGTCACTGAACGTTTGTGAGAGCCCAAAACGTCCGACTGCCCAAAACGGGCCAGGATCAGGATTTTGACACCTACAACATAATGCACAGTTAGCTACAACTCGAGAATTCACGAATAAATATATCACAAGAACCATGACCAAAGTTTGTCCATGTCCGTAAGGTGGTCCCGACCTCGCATAATTATTGTTTTAATTGATAGATCTACGGCCGGAGGGTGTGACAAGTTCAAAAGAGGGCAAAGAGGCCAATTAAGGCTGTAAAATACCGCTAACGCTATTTTGCCTTGTTATGCACCGCCCCACACTTAAACTCCCTCCCCCCCACCCCCAACCCCCACCCCTTCGAGATTATCCTCGAGTGTTATTCGTACATTGCTATCTAAGAGATACAAAACGAGCTTATCGCGGTTTCATATCGCCAGATTTTGAATGATTGAAACGTCAAACGCAACTGTTCGTTGGTTCTTAGCTATGTGGGACGTGTTGGGTAGTCGGACGTTTTGGGCTCTCACAAACGTTCTACTTTATTGCGGCTCAGAGCCACATGGTGGCCCACTACAAGGACGCGCCCAAAGCGCTTATTCTATAAAAAAAAAGTCCTTCAGTTCCCATATCTTGTAAAGAAAAGGGGTCAAGGCAGGAAAGGGTTCCCCAGGACCCACAAATCCCGAATCTACAATTAACCTTAAGTCTACTGGCGGCTTTAATCGGGTTACTGACTAATACGTTGTTTTCCTTCCTCTAATGTTTTCACTTTACGTATTTCAATAGCCAACTTGTCTTAATTTTTTTTGTCCAGGAGAGGGGGCCTTCCTGGTATAGTGATTAACACCGTAGATCAATAGGTCCTGGCTTCAAATATGGGCCTGGGCACCTTATCTTGGGCGTATTGCATCCATTTATCATTCCTCCTCTCTGGTGGTTCCTTGGCCCAGTTTAACCCTTTTGTGCACAGAAGCGGCCTATACTAACACACCAACTCATTTCATTTCTTAACCAGGAGAGCGAGGTGGTGGTGGCGGACCAAGAAGAGGTGCGCTGGTATGAAGAGAGCACCAGGGAGTTCGTCTTTGATTTCTCTAACGAGAGGTAAGTCGCCTGTTTTACCGATATCATACCACGCGTGTATGTGCATTTTGTCAGCATTTGGATTTCCTCTGTTAATATATTAGAGGTGTTATTAGCACATTTGGCAGGGAAGGGTTTCGTGAGATCGGATGGCGGCGCATACAAACACAACCGATAAATATGAGGCCTGGCTAGCTCAGTCAGAAGATACTGGACAGCTAAACGTAGGGTTGTTCAATCACTGTGCCGTAGTTTTTTTTCCTTTGTTTTCTTCCGTTTCCATTTCCATTTATTCTCCCTACGATCGACAATTTTGGGAGAAAAATCTGCGATCCTATGCCGAGATTCTAAGACTAATCAGACTGTTTGTTGACGGTTCGCGTGTTGACAGTTTGTTGTGATGGCATCTTTATAAGGTTACATGTCAAGTGACATATACGGGAGGGCAATGACACGGTTGTCATCCTGTATGCACTAGAAATGGCAAAACACCATGATGAATATATTCACTCTAAGCTTATTATAACACGTACATGTATAACAGTAGGCACTAATTTTGGCTTATCATTCGATGGTTACATTTGAGTACTTTTAAAAGCAAGCACTCGTATAATCAATTCTTGTGTCTGTCTTTCTTCGTTTCAGTGTGGGAGGCGAGATATCAATGGAAGTTAGCGCTAACTTCCGGTACTCAGTTCCTGTCGAGATTTACTCCATCCTGCAAACCGAACAGATCAAGCACGAGGTCCTCTACGCAGCCCTCATCCTTGTCATAGTATATATACTTATTGTATTCGATGTAAGTATTGAACTCAATGTGTGGATACGTAATTACATATATACTCATTGTATTCGGTGTAAGCATTGGACTCACCCTTGTGTGTCTATTTTTTGTCTTTTAGGTAACTTACCTCACTTTCATCACAATTAATATGTACTCATTGTTTTGGAAGTGCGCGTCCCCCTTGTCATTCCTACATTAAGTCATTGTAGTTGATGGCACTCAATCCTCCCATTCTTCCTCACATTATGTGTATTCCTTGTATTCGAGATAAATACTGAACCGATTTCAATGACAGCTACCATACTGGGGTCCAACAGTGCGATGTGATTCAGTGCCATGTGCGAATACTCCTTGTATAACATGGTCTGATTCGTACCTGGCGTGTAGGAGCATACAAATATACCAATTTTTGATCTTTACATCTTCTGCATAAGAGAGCATATCTTGTGACGCTCGCCCTGAACGTATAATTGAGCGCGAAATGTAGGAGATGCATAATCTCTCTTGAAGATTATTGCATGTGAAAACTTGATGTGAAAAGTCTTTCGCTGGTAGCTCGTGCACCGCTGTCTTGCCGCCATGTTGGGAGCGCTGGCCGCCATAAGTGTCATGGCGGCTATGAATGAGGTCAGTGAAGGTCATACAGCAGGCGGATATTATAACACACACTCCGACATAAACTGATATGAATAATAATGCATATAAGCGCGACGTCATTTAAAGCACCATGTCTCTCAAGGCCTATATAATAATACGAAAGACTGGATTTAACTTTTAAGCAGGTTGACTAAATTGTAGATACAACAATTTTTCACTAAACAAATTTGTTTTATACATTTTTTAGACAGGCTTATCTTGTTAATACTATAGCTTCAAGACATGTATGAGCTATTCTATATGTCTTCATGTTAAAAGGTGTGTGATACGGACAGAAATACCTTTGAAAGCCAATTCAACAGGATTCGTAAGAAGATCCGAATGAACGGCTTGCACAATTACCCCGTTGGGACGTTATCTCTTGATCACGTGGTTGCCTGGTTCCAGCGCCCGACAATGGACACGGTACTGAGCTGGCTGGACTACAACACTCTGGCCCTCTTGTTTGGCATGATGATCCTCGTCACCGTCTTCTGCGAGTCTGGCTTCTTTGATTGGGCGGCCTTACAAGTACGTAACACACACGACGGCTCCTAGCTGATTGGTCAATAGTGTATAAAGGTTCCTCGTGATTGGTCGGCGTCACTGCCGCGACTCTTCGTGATTGGTCATTTGTATATAGTTTGTGGATCCTCTTTAAATCGTGTTTCTTTGTTTTTGTTTATCGTTTTTAATGTGTGAAATCCAAAGCCTCTCCTCCTCCCCCCCCCCTCCCCCCCCCATCCTCTTCATGTCTTTATTTTTACCCGTGCTTGTTTAGAATTTTTATTGCAATTCGAGACAGTATGTTCCCGCGTACTTTCGGAAATAGGACCCTCTCTGACATAACAGCGTATCTAGCATCTCGTAATGCATCCACCAAATTGTCGGAACTTCTTTCCTGTTTCAACCAACACCGTGTGATTGTCCCAGGAGGGCTCTAGGCCCAGTCTAGCCTTCATGTGCATAACTATGGCCTAACAAACAATATTTGTGTCCACCAGATGTACACGATAGCCAAGGGCAAGACGTGGCCTCTCATCACGATCCTCTGTGCATTCGCCGCCCTGGTGTCCGCCATGCTGGATAACGTGACCACCATTCTCCTGCTTACTCCTATTACCATCAGGTCTGTTGACAGGCTGTCTGGCCCCGGCCCCATCACACACTGGATGACCACTTGGGTCCCAGCCAAGTATATTAACTGGTTGATATATCATGAGACTTTGCCCTAAATATTTGTTGTACCATCGTAATCAATGTAATGTCACTGCGTTAATATTGTTTCAGTTCACGTTTAACTTAATCCTTTGTGCGTTTGATGTTTCTTTATATATTTTCGTTATACAGATATTGGTCGGCAAAATAGTTCGATTTAATAACTGAATGAAAATAAGGGGTCGTTGAAAAAATCCATTCATATTAACCCCCACAGGATATTAAATTCTACCATTGTTCGTCCCACGGATAATTCAATATACAAATTGGAAACATTTCCTACCAGTCGGCGATTCATAAGGTTGCTAATCGACCAAATGATCTTATTATAAAAGCATTAATTTATTTCTTGAAAACCGTGCTGCCTGTAATTTTCTGTCTATGATGTATATATGTGTTATGTGATGTTCCATTGGCTAATGCGGTAGTGGCTGGCACATTTCACGTCATCATCAGGTTGTGTGAAGTGCTGGAGCTGGACCCGAAACATGTCCTGATGGCCACCGTCCTCTTCAGCAACATCGGCGGCACCATGACGGCCATTGGGGACCCCCCCAACGTCATCATCGTCTCCAATACCGACATACTGCACGCGGTACGCGCATCTTAGACCAGGTGGCGCTGTTCACAAACACAACCGTCGAAACTCCTTTTGTGCTGCTCCGTTTTTTTTATATACATATTTTTATTTCTATTATAATGTTACAGTAAACAAAAAAAATTCATCCATAATGAAAGCATAACATTACGGTACATTGCTTGGTACATCAAAGACCACGTGTTATACCCACAGCTAAACCACGACTTAATCATCTCTAAATATTCAGTAGATAGCACATAATGGGTTCCCATTTGTTCTTAAATATACTAAAAGGCAAAAATGGCTTTTGTTCAACCGCGGGTGATTCCACCGCATAGAAAATATCGAACACGGTTGCTTTCTGTTCATGACTTCTTTGAAAAAATTGAACTATGGTGTGGCATATGTTGAAAGACATAAATGAGCATGTGTTAATGTTATTCGCAGGCCAAAGGCAACATTAACTTCGCCACCTTTACCCTACACATGGCCGTGGGCAGTATATTTGTCCTGGTGGCCTCATACGGAGTCCTCCGTCTCTTGTATCGAAAGAAGGAGCTTCTCAAACAATTGGACCCACCGGAAGTGGCAGGTAGGGCACCAGTCTATCAATGTAGCTCTGTCCGTTCAGGTTGTACATATATTCCTCGTTATATTAATAAGTATTACTCAAAGATTGTTTAGACGCATCAGGAAGTTCTTTTGGGAAAATATATTTATTCCAGTTGTCACCGAGTACCAGATATATATTTCAGAAACTTTTGCATATATTTTCTGATCTTGTTACTGTTTGTTCTTAAGAAATACATAACTTATCAAACCTTCATGCTAAGTAAAATCAAATCAAGTCATATACCTATAGGGGGTCTAAATGTTGCAATTGATTGGTGGAGCAAATTATGGATCGCTCACTGGTGATTTCGGTGTTTGGACAGAGCTGAAGCTGGAGATTGACATGTGGACGAGGACGTCCAACCGGATGTCCGTCACCAGCAGACCGGAAGCCATGGTCCGCGAAATGTTGCTCCAGAAGATTGAAGACCTGGAGATTCAGTCTCGCACCATGATGCGTGAACAGAGGTAGGCTGCATTTCAAATCGTTCAGATCGTTCCCTGAAGTATTAAATTTTTTAAAGTTATATTTTGAGTTTCTAGTAGCCTACTAACAATACGTATATATGTAGTTGTTGGCACTAGAGAAGCGTACCCCGCAATATTTTCATGCCTTATTAAGTTACGATAAAAATATATGTTCACTTCAACATGCCAACAAATATTTTCCCCCATATTTTCCCCCTAATGTTCAACCTTTCAAATATGAAACATGCATTTAACAAATGGTCTTAATTATATAAATACTAATGGTGTACAATGCTGAAACTGACACATTGCAAGGACTCGTCTTCGGCAGATAGTGCATCTCAGGATTCTACGTAGTCAAAATGTGCTTATTTCTGCAGCTTATGCCCTTAAATATGAAAATAGACTTGATACCGCATTAATTACAAATAAGAAGAATTAAGAGCAAAAACCAGCATTATTGATTGCTCTATGGATCGCTCTAACGGACACAAATGCCCGCAGGTAAGAGAAGTGACCGGAGACCTGTACACCACACATTGACGCCGACCACGCCGTTCCCTCACTCACATAATAATATACATATGTACTTAACTTTGTGAATTGACAGAGAAGTCGGACCCAAGGGACACGAAGAAAGGTTAAGAGACCTTCGGGAGAAGGTCAGTATATGGTGCACGGATCCTTTACGGTCTGTATTGCTTCTCAATAATAATAATAATTAATTATCATCATCATCCCAAAGGGTTAGGGTCATCCACTTTGTGAAGCTATGTCCAGTAACAACGTTGGGATTACCGCCTGCTCTGACCATACAGCACTATTCCCCCATGCGGTCAGTATTGCTAATCCCGCCTCCTCTAATCATGTAATCCGCAGTACGTCATTCGGGACCGTCCGCTGCTGATCAAGTCCTGCGTGGTGATGGCAGTGGTCGTGCTGGTGTTCTTCATCCACCCCTTCCTTCTGGAGCTGAACGTGGGGTGGATCGCCATCCTGGGGGCCATCTGGCTCCTGATCCTGGCCGACTACTCGGACATGGAGAGCGTTCTGGATCGCATCGAGTGGGCCACACTCTTGTTCTTCGCCGCGCTCTTTATTCTAATGGGGGTGAGTATTGGGAGTGGGATGAGGGTCTTGGGGGTGGGTTGAGGGTGACTCTCGGGGGTGGGGTTGGGTGTTGTGGGTCGGGTTGAGTGTTGGGGGTCGGGATGAGGCTTGGGTGTGTGTCTTGGGTGGTGAGAGTGAGTCTTGGGGGTGGGGATGAGTCTTGGCGATGGCTCTGGGTATTGGGGGTGGGGAATAGTCTTGGGGGTAAGGCTGAGTGTTGGGGGCGTGAGTGCTGGGGGTGGAGGTGATTCTTGGGGTTGAAAGGTGGTGATGGGGGTGAGTGTGTTGTAATGCATATCTCGTATCTACTCAAACACTGTAGTCTTATGTAGGTAAGTACATGCATCCTGTCGTCTCGTGTCAACCCGTATATCCGCGAGATTTGAATTTTAATTGCGCCTTATTATCATTTTCTTGAGTTTCGCAGGCGTTACAGGATCTGGGTTTGATGAAATGGATCGCTGACGTCACTACCCTGCTTATCGAACCGCTGGATGAGTCAGCAAAATTGACTGTCGCCATTATTGCAATTCAGTGGATTTCGGCATTCGCTTCAAGTCTCATTGATAACATTCCGTTCACAACAGCCATGGTAAGTCACTCTGAATGACAAGGGAACAAACACGCGAATGGAATCACAGACTACCTGGGTTTCTTGAAATCATAAATGGGGATGCCATGATATTGCTTCGTCGTCATTCATATCTGCTTCACCGTGCGATCTGTGAACGTTCAAAAAGTTGTACTTTGACGACTTTTCAGATCCCCGTGGTTGTGCAGCTGTCACAGAGTCCATCCATCGGGCTTCCGCTGGAGCCCCTGGTCTACGCTCTGGCCTTCGGGGCCTGCCTGGGAGGTAGACTCGACACGCGATGTAGTGAATGCTAATCATAATAGTGATAACAATTATTATAGTTATAATAATTATAATAGTGACAATAACTATAATAGTGACAATAATTATAATAGTGATAATTATATTGGTAATAACAGTTAGAGTAGTGATGATTATTATACTAGTGATAATAATTATATTAGTGATAATAATTATAATGGTGATAGCAACTATAATAGCGATAAAAACTATAATAGTGATAACATTTATCATACCGATAAGATTTATCATAGTGATAACAATTATAATACTGAGAACAATTATAGTGATAAGAATTATAATGGTGATAGCAATTATAATAGTGATAACAATTATAATACTCATAATCATTAAAATAATGATAACAATTATAATACATGTAGTGACAACATGTGATTATATCCTGACGTCATTTTTTCCCGAAGGTAATGGAACGTTAATTGGAGCGTCTGCTAACGTGGTTTGCGCGGGAATTGCCGAGAACCACGGTCACGGGTTCACGTTCTGGGAATTCTTCAAGTGAGTGTCCAATCATTTATAAAAAGAAAAAAGATCAATAAAAAGATACGTAAACATAAGCATGACGCTTCATTAAAGTAAACGGAGGTCGTATCTGTAATTCAGTTCATACACAAGCGCATACATTTAATTTCCTCTTGTATTAGTTTTGATTCGAGAATCACTATATGTGTCTATATCGCTGTAATAATAACACATGAATCGTGCCTTGTTGCAGAGTGGGATTTCCGACCATGATTGTCAGTAACCTAGTGGCCACGTGTTACCTACTCGTGTGCCACGTGGCTATTGGTTGGAACTGACGAAGGTCAATGCCGCTTGATGGCGGGTCAATGGAAGTCTCTACCAATGTGATCAATGTCGGCCCTTAACATCGTGATGGTCAATATGAAGACATGCAGTCTAAATCGCCCTGTTCAATGCCTTCAGTGCAGTCAATGTCAAGGTCGGCAGTCTGTATCAAGGTGATAAATGTCAAGGTCGATCGTTTGCACCAAAATGGTCAATGTCAAGGTCGGTCGGGTACACCAGCATGATCAATGTCAAATTCGGTAGTGTACACCAATATGGTCAATGTCAAGGTCGGTCGTGTACAACAATATGGGCAATTTCAAGGTCGGTCGTGTACACCAACATGGGCAATGTCAAGGCCATCATGCTCCATCAGGGTGTCCAATGTCAAGGACGGCAATGTTGACAAAGGTAGACAATATGAAGCCCCGAGCGGTCAAGGTCAAATGCACAGTATCATGCAGACCCTACACGCAGACTACGTCATCTGGGATCGGCAGTAAACCCTGTTTTAAGCCAGGGAGAAACTGACTTATATAACACGGGGTCGGATCCATGGCAGAAAGAGAGTCTATGTGGGGTGGGGGCGTTTTCTACCCCCCCCCCCCCACCTCCCACCCGCAGCAAAGATCCCCTATCGGAAGAAACACATGTTTACTGCTCTGCTCTAGAAAACCTAGAAAACCAATCATCAACTTGTCTCAGTGGAACCCCAAATCCTGCACCCGCTCTCACAAGCCGTGTTGACCCACGCCAACTAACTCAGCTATGCATTGGTTCACATTGAAGCCATAACCGTCATGAAAGACTGCCACACTCTTCCCTCGATACTGTGACGGAGTCTCATACAAATTGTTCTGCTGGCGGCACCCCACTCGAACACTAGTCGGTTGGCGCACAAATTAAAGCTTCGGTAGCCATATGTGAGTTTGGGTATTTCTAAACTTACGGTCGAGTATTCTTGTTAACACTGGGCGCAAGTTCTGTATATTGCCGAGAACGTTTCTAATAAAACATTAGTAAAATTGAAAATGTGTTCGTTATATTGGAACTTTGATATAACCGCTTGACTCATACGCGTTAGGTTTCATTGCCATCGGAAAACCTGCAGTACTGAGGACATTAATTTCAAGTCTGTATGACCCATTTATGCAGATTAATAAGCCCGATTAAAGAAAACTAATGGCTCCAATATGCTTGTGCATATGAAAGCTAAACTGGTTGTCTGTTGTAGTGTTGTTACTTCCCATCAATATTCCGGTGGATTAGGCATGAACACCGCATCAGCGCAGTACATTCATTAGATGACGGTGTGATTAGTAGTGGCGACGGACCCCAAAGGCGGGCAGACTATACTAATATGTTAGCTTATAAGTTAAGGAGTCAACGTCTGAAGAGATACTTGCATTGTTTTAAGCCTCTTGAGTGTCTCATCCGGATCTGCGGCAATCGCTTTAAATGATATAGGTGTTTTTCTTCCTCGTCATACAACACCAAGGGTCGCGGAAGCTATGTAGATGTTATACTGTCGTTCGACAATAACGAGTCCGTAAGGCTAGACACTACACAGGAATGACACGGGTATCTCATAAGTTCCTCGCAAAGACGTTTTATTATGTCGAGGGTCTTTGTCATGTCTTTGACTGTCACGTTGGATGTAGGTGACGACGACTTCAGATCTGATCCAAATTGACCCATTTAAAGCTGCTGAAGCGGCTATTCTTCACGTTTAAAATATCTGGAGTTAAGGTAGCTTGATGTTGTTGGTGTGAAATGTGTTCGCTACTGTATTCGTTGCGTCTTTATGTTAAAGGCAAACACAGGCAACGATTTTCAAATAAGGATGAAGCCCTACACAATAAAAACCACACTTCCGCACACAAGATGCACAAATCTGGCCCCTAAATATAAACTATGTTGATTATTACGAGCGTTTTCTTTGTATTTACATCCAATAAGGACACAAATACATCGTTTACATTAAACTCGACGAATGTTTGTTCGTGAGAATTTGCGGTATGTATAACCAGGCACGTATACTTCTGTTCTCACGAGAACGTGATGTGTCCTACAAAACTGCACATTACTTGCTCACTAAACCACCTAGCTGTGGTTTCCGGCCTGACAGAACCACCGCACAACAGCCGAAACGACGCCTATAATGCCATGCATGTATGCATCTGCGCGACGAAAAGACACGCTGACGTACCAAATATAGCCCACCTGTGACGTAGCTGTATGACAACAGGCTGGCCGGATGACATGCGAACGTACTTAAACTAACACCGCCCAGCTGATAAGCAGTCTGCCTTATCTTCTGATCGGTGACTAGCTAGCGGCTGAGGCATGAGTGGTGCCTGCTCGTGGTCGACACCACCCTAACAAGATCAAAAGGTCGACCAAACTGCGATCTGCCAGTGGAGGTAACCTGCTTACCTCAGGGTGGATACACGCCCCAGCCAGGGATATGGTTTACTAACGACCTCATATCATAGAGAGATACATTTATCAAGCGCTGATTTGGCAAACAAAGATGGCGCATGGACTGAGAAACGTCGCGTTTGGGTTATTTCTATTTTGTCTTCAAAATGCAGGTAAGTTGGCAATACCGTTTGCCAGTTCTATCCAATCTATTCCGATTCTTATTAACGTTACCTCATTATTTGTATCTATTTGGTGAATGGTTGAATTGTGTATATTGTGACAGGTAAAGACGGAAGTAGATGGGTGTCACCCATCTCACTATGTTCTGACCCAGATAGTGAGTGGACAGTGAAACAGAACTAACCTGAAATAACTGGCCATTAACTGTTAACAGTCCCCACAAGGCATTACATCGTACCATTGCTGGTAGCCGCTACATGACCCCGATAGTGAACCGTTGTCATTACTTGGTCCCTATAGTATACTGTAGCCGCTACATGACCCCGATAGTGAACCGTTGTCATTACATGGTCCCTATAGTATACTGTAGTCGCTACATGACCCCGATAGTGAACCGTTGTCATTACATGGTCCCTATAGTATACTGTAGTCGCTACATGACCCCGATAGTGAACCGTTGTCATTACATGGTCCCTATAGTATACTGTAGCCGCTACATGACCCCGATAGTGAACCGTTGTCATTACATGGTCCCTATAGTATACTGTAGTCGCTACATGACCCAGATAGTGAACCGTTGTCATTACATGGTCCCTATAGTATACTGTAGCCGCTACATGACCCTGATAGTGAACCGTTGTCATTACATGGTCCCTATAGTATACTGTAGTCGCTACATGACCCCGATAGTAAACCGTTGTCATTACATGGTCCCTATAGTATACTGTAGCCGCTACATGACCCCGATAGTGAACCGTTGTCATTACATGGTCCCTATAGTATACTGTAGTCGCTACATGACCCCGATAGTGAACCGTTGTCATTACATGGTCCCTATAGTATACTGTAGTCGCTACATGACCCCGATAGTGAACCGTTGTCATTACATGGTCCCTATAGTATACTGTAGCCGCTACATGACCCCGATAGTGAACCGTTGTCATTACTTGGTCCCTAAAGCATACTGTAGTCGCTACATGACCCCGATAGTGAACCGTTGTCATTACATGGTCCCTATAGTATACTGTAGTCGCTACATGACCCCGATAGTGAACCGTTGTCATTACATGGTCCCTATAGTATACTGTAGCCGCTACATGACCCCGATAGTGAACCGTTGTCATTACTTGGTCCCTAAAGCATACTGTAGTCGCTACATGACCCCGATAGTGAACCGTTGTCATTACAAGGTCCCTATAGCATACTTTAGCCGCTACATGACCCCGATAGTGAACCGTTGTCATTACATGGTCTCTATAGTATACTGTAGTCGCTACATGACCCCGATAGTGAACCGTTGTCATTACATGGTCTCTATAGTATACTGTAGTCGCTACATGACCCCGATAGTGAACCGTTGTCATTACATGGTCCCTATAGTATACTGTAGCCGCTACATGACCCCGATAGTGAACCGTTGTCATTACAAGGTCCCTATAGTATACTGTAGTCGCTACATGACCTCGATAGTGAACCGTTGTCATTACATGGTCCCTATAGTATACTGTAGCCGCTACATGACCCCGATAGTGAACCGTTGTCATTACATGGTCCCTATAGTATACTGTAGTCGCTACATGACCCCGATAGTGAACCGTTGTCATTACATGGTCCCTATAGTATACTGTAGTCGCTACATGACCCCGATAGTGAACCGTTGTCATTACATGGTCCCTATAGTATACTGTAGCCGCTACATGACCCCGATAGTGAACCGTTGTCATTACATGGTCCCTATAGTATACTGTAGTCGCTACATGACCCCGATAGTGAACCGTTGTCATTACATGGTCCCTATAGTATACTGTAGTCGCTACATGACCCCGATAGTGAACCGTTGTCATTACATGGTCCCTATAGTATACTGTAGCCGCTACATGACCCCGATAGTGAACCGTTGTCATTACTTGGTCCCTAAAGCATACTGTAGTCGCTACATGACCCCGATAGTGAACCGTTGTCATTACAAGGTCCCTATAGCATACTTTAGCCGCTACATGACCCCGATAGTGAACCGTTGTCATTACATGGTCTCTATAGTATACTGTAGTCGCTACATGACCCCGATAGTGAACCGTTGTCATTACATGGTCTCTATAGTATACTGTAGTCGCTACATGACCCCGATAGTGAACCGTTGTCATTACATGGTCCCTATAGTATACTGTAGCCGCTACATGACCCCGATAGTGAACCGTTGTCATTACAAGGTCCCTATAGTATACTGTAGCCGCTACATGACCCCGATAGTGAATCGTTGTCATTACAAGGTCCCTATAGTATACTGTAGCCGCTACATGACCCCGATAGTGAACCGTTGTCATTACATGGTCCCTATAGTATACTGTAGCCGCTACATGACCCCGATAGTGAACCGTTGTCATTACATGGTCTCTATAGTATACTGTAGCCGCTACATGACCCCGATAGTGAACCGTTGTCATTACATGGTCCCTATAGTATACTGTAGCCGCTACATGACCCCGATAGTGAACCGTTGTCATTACAAGGTCCCTATAGTATACTGTAGCCGCTACATCACCCTGTCTGCGCCGTCCTAGCTGTTATCATTGGTCGCTACCGATCACTGACAACTACGTCGTCTCTTTTGCGAAGACAAGCCCTTCCTGGGCCTTATTATGCAATGTCATGCCATATTGTCTAATGCTAAGTGACTTTCCTGGGCCTTATTATGCAATGTCATGCCATATTGTCTAATGCTAAGTGACTTTCCTGGGCCTTATTATGCAATGTCACGCCATATTGTCTAATGCTAAGTGACTTCTGAAGGCAATGTTGACGTCACCCGGCCCTCTCGCGGTGATACAATCTTGACGTCACCCGGCCCCCTCGCGGTGATACACACAACAAAATCCATAGAAGCATCAGAACGCCCGCTGATGTATAAATGACAAGCGTTTTATTTTCTTATTTATGTTATTTATTTTTGAATCAATCTCGCATCTATTAGTTTTTGCACATAGAATGATCATTTGATACTTATATAGGTTCGAAGCCTCCGTAGCTCTGTTGATAAGCTGGCTGAGCTGTAGATCACCAGGTCGTGGGTTACAAACCTTAACACCTGCAACTGGGGCAAGATTCGTCCAATCCCGTTTCATTGTCCCTCTTTTTTTTATACAAAGGCTGCCTACAACACCCGGGGGCCGGCCCGATAGCTCAGTGGGTTAGAGCGCTCGCCTTGAGTGTATTGGCCACCTGAGAGCCTAATGGCATGGGGGATCGATGATTCGAACCCTGCTGTGACCACGTCTGTGTGGTCGCAGGATAAAGATCCCATGTCCTTCTTCGCCAAGAGTAGGGGGTTACCCCCGAGGACATGGCTCCACTCTCTCTTCCTTCTCCCATTGACGCGACATGACCAAAAGTGGTTGAAGTGTCCTAGATATACGACAACCAACCTACAATTTCATTCTCTCTCAATGTTCATCCCAAACACTGTGTTTCAGTCTCTGGCGGCAATACCCCGCTGGCCTACTGCCCGTCGTACTGCGACGTGGAAGGCTACTACCGGTCCGCCAAGCACTGTGTCAGCACGGACGTCTCCACCAGTGTGTACTGCTGCGGACACCAAACCAACCTCTACTGCTGTACGGATGAAGCCAAGGACGTCGGTGACATGTACCCCCCGGTCAACTCGTGCCCAGGGCCATACAGCTTCCAGCTCCAGTGAGTACAACGCTAGGGCCCCATAGGGGCTTTTTCGACACGGCGACACGGCGATTTTTAAAATCGACAACGCGACATTGGGGTTGTCTTAGAATCGACATGCGACATAAGACTTAGCGACACGCGACATGGAACTTTTCTTAAAATCGACACGCGACATGGACCTTTTCTTAAAATCGACACGCGACATGGCTACCCCCCCCCCCCCCACGCTGTTGTTTCAAAGGCAATATACCGATCCTGAGCTCGATGCATATTCTTGATACAACTGTACCTGACTGACTGAGGGTCCCGTTGTTCGTGGGTTGAAACGCGTTGGGTGAAATCTAACTTCCAAATAACCAATTTAAGAAAGGTATCAAACAGGCATCTATCTGCCAGAACAAGCAGACCAAAAGGTAACCAGCCTCCAGGTTGAATTACCCACCAGTCCTGTACACCAGGAGGCTGAAGTTTGTACCGTCACACGCGAAGCTTTCCTTTAATGAAATGTTGGTGTCTTGGGCCGCTTTCGTGCACACACACAAGGGCTAATCTGGGGCGAAGGAACCTCCCGGGTACAATGAAAGATGAATGGATGAAAACAATCTCAAATTACATCGAACCCAGGTCCTATTGATGTACGGTCTCTTGCGCTAGCTACTACACCCGAGAAACGATATAAATGGTTTCCTCTAGCTAGGGTAAACGTTTCTGTATCTCATAATAACAACCTGGCACTGCGAGGGGAATTATGAGTAAGGACCCCATTTCGCTAGCACTGACTTAATCTCACGTGGTAAGAATAGATCTGATTTGACAATGTACTTGCGCGTGACATGGAAACTAAGTGACGTTCGTTGGGACCTGTGACGTCACATAGCATGGCGGAAGCGTCCACCTCTTCTGTCTCGTGTTTGTTTGCAATTCTTCGTCGCCTCGTATGTGTCGATATCTAGCCAATCTATTAACTATTTGCTCCGCAGCTTACCTCCGCAAACTAGCCAAGACAACTACTACTATTACTACTGGCCTCATTGCCACTTAACCGCCGAATAGGTTATCTTACCCCGTGTAAGTACTGTCGCATGTTCGTATGTCGTCTGCTACATACCAGAATCTCCCGCCAAAACCGCCCGCAGGACGTGTTGGGTTGCCAATGGCATGGCGACATCGGGAATAGTTCCGTTGCCACGTCCATGGCGGGTTAGCCTTCTTTATTATTGAACTCGGACCTCCAGCAGCAATAATAAGATTTTGCACCTCTCCCAATGTAGTCAGAGCAAAAAGCGACTGATAGATAATTTGCCTACTAATCTGATTGACTGGAGCTAATTTTGGCTAGGTATTGCGAGCCAAACACCACGATGTGGTACGCTGCTACCAGGTGAGTTCACCTCATTTTAATTTTACCCAGAGTAAGCTAGAGTAACACCATGTTTCCGTATTGTATTATGTGTAAATGGTGACCCTGGGATTGTGGATTGCGCAGATGGAATCGGTCGCACAACACAGCTTTGAGGTACGTTGACGAACTACAGAACAATCTCGGTCAGTTTTCAGTCTTTGTATCAATTTCAGTCAGTTTACGATTAAGTGAACACAGTTAGATAAAAACATGTACAGTGTGTAGAAAGATTAGTACAATATTCCTCACTTTCATGGGAAATAGACATGAAATAAAACAAAATATATGCCTTTCCTTAAGTCAACTTACTGCAAATATTAATCTTAATATCTGCAAATATTAATCTTAATATCTGCAAATATTAATCTTAATATCTGCAAATATGAATCTTAATATCTGCAAATATGAATCTTAATATCTGCAAATATTGATTCTATTATCTGCAAATGTCAATCTTAATATCAGCAAATATTAATCTTAATATCTGCAAATATTAATCTTAATATCAGAAAATATTAATCTTAATATCTGCAAATCTTAATCTTAATATCTGCAAATATTAATCTCAATATCTGCAAATATTAATTTTTTTATCTGCAAATATTAATCTTAATATCTGCAAATATTGATCTTAATAATGACAACGAACATAACTATATTATATCCGTACAATAATAATAAGAAATTACCACAAACTTCCATGACATCCACTGTTGTTTCTAATACTACTTTATCAATAGTTCATCACCCTTAACGGTAGTTGAGAAAAAGGGTAAGGGTCGCATCCTTCAGTCATTAGCTTCTCTGTGTATTTGATGACTGGACATAAATATATGCAGGCCAAATAGCGAAAGCAAGTTTAAGATATTTAAGATAAGTGTTTATTTTACTGACGTTACCATGTATGTCGTTGGCGTGACGGAAAATGAAAATGGATTTTTATAAAGTCTCGAGATGGTCAAAACAGCTGTGACGTCTGCCATGCGTCTAGGCGGTACAATAATGTCACTATCATGCCGCCCCCCCCTCCCCCCCCCCCCCGCCCATATCCCTCCTCGCCCCGCTCGCCGTGGCTCCGATTGGTAACTGGAAAATAAAGATTGATAGTTGTGGGAGAAAGGCGTTGAACTTCGCTCTCCACACCTTGACGGCGGCAGATATGCTATGTGTGTTCTGTCGTGAGAAAACCCTGTGGGGAGTAGTCCCAGCCAACACTACGGGGCTAAATCTGATAACCACTGGCGACTTTGGTCTGATAGGAATGATATTGATAACAGAAACGTTACCGAACGAACTATATGGCTGAGGGTTTGCAACAGTTGACAATAACATATTAATATGTAGTGATATCGTTGATAATGGATACTTTGGTGGAACCTAGATTGTTTTTATTTGTCCAGGTGGAGGGAATATCTAACCTGATATATAATCCCTGTAGCCGATTGCATTGACGATAATTCATTAAAGGGACAGGTGTTATATAGGCACACTTTCTTTACGCTTAGTCTGTTTTTTTAATTAGTACTCTTGCACTTGGAAAGATCCTCGAGTACACGCGAACGCGCGGTGTGACGAGTGGTGGGGGGTGGGGGGGGGGGGGGTGGGGGGCGACAGACGGCAAACGTTACTTAGAATGAACCAAGCATCAATATGTTGACATGTTTACACGGAGAAAGGCACGAGGGACAGAAAGGTGGATACGTCTTGCCTGGAATGGAATAGCTGATGATGAAATCATTAATCCCCATACGGATATTGTTGTCAATAGCTTCAAGAGACGCTCAGAACCTCAAACGCATTACACGGCTTGGAGGATTGCCGTTTATTAGAGCTACCATTAATATTATACGAACTTGGCCGTACAGTAAAGATGAGATGAAAAACACGGCGATTACGAATGCGAATATCTAACTGCAGTGAATAAGCAGGGATTGGTGTGTATTTCTGTGGAAAGCCATAAAAAAACATAAGCAGGGATATACCTATATTTGGGAAACATATTCTGCTTCAAACAAAGACAAGAAGAAATACGTGGAGCGAGTTTTACAAAATAGCGACATCGCCCAGCATAATCCCGAACAATATTGGAATGTCATAGTTTTTGCACAGGATCCGGATGTACAATGAGTGTCACGCTGCGTGGCCAATTCACAGGGAGTCTTCTCAATAGATGGCACAGCCGTGGACGTAGTGAGGATAATAATGCTGGTGACAGAGCTCGTTAAGGCCGCGTGCTGCCTCCACACCCAGCATGGGGTTAGATCCCAGGTACGCACACTGGATCTTAATTAATACGAACATCTCGATTTTCGTCTTATGTCGGTGTGTTCGGTTAGTCTGTGTGTGTGTCTGTCTGTCTGTCTGTCTATCTGTCTGTAACGTAACGCATTATCTTTCGAATGCCTTAAGATATCGACTTCCAGATTCACAAAAAGATGCAGAATGGCAGTCGTCAGGCTAAGTTTGTAGATGGGCCATGTAGGTCAATGGTCAAGATCACAGGACGCTGACATTTTTTTCACGTATTGGGCCCATAGGTACCTTGTATACCGTCTTTCATATGTGCAAATCGCCCAAATGTTTTTTTCTGCTAAAAATTCGCAAAGTTTAACATGGGATCCTACGGGAGCATTTTGGCGGGAGCAAAGCCTCCTCAATTTGTCCATGAAGGCAACATGTCAGACAAATGACACCTTGCGTGAGACATGACATTAGTATTTGGGTGCAAAGTACGATATTGATCAAGGTCACGCTTCCAAGGTCAAGGTCACATCAAGGTCAAGGTTACGAAACATGTTTTCCTGCGTAACTTCGTTAATATTCAGTCTAGAGATTCGGGGTTTGTTTCAGAGTATTCTTCAGAGACAGGTTTTCAGATTTCCCCTTACATTTATAGTTTTCGAGTTATTGGATGATCAAGTTTGACATTGCCGAAAGTGCAAAAAAATCGCTGTGACTACATAAATGCAGGTAGATGACTCATATGTGGCGGAATATGTACCCATCATGACATCATGTATGCCAAATGCCATCGAAATCGAACCAGTAGTTTCGACGCTGGCAAATAATCACACTTTAACATGGCCAAGCCCATTATAAAGCCTCGATACGCCAAATGACTGACGGCGTGGTGACGTTTCGGCCTATAACCCCGTCGATATTGCATGTACATAGTTGCAGTCGGTACTCGTAGTATCACAACGTGGTGGCCGGGTGTCAGTCTCGTCTCTAGTGGGGATGGCATGCAGGCTGGAAGGGTGAACATCCCCATCAAGTCGACGCCTGATTATCAGTTCGTTGCACTTTGGTCCCATTTCTTAATTGCGATTATGCCATGCGTCACGTGATATGAATTTCGCTTGTAAAGTACATAGATTGAGGGATGGGGGCTTAGAACTAAATTTACCGGCGCCCCTTTAAACAAGTAAGATGAAAAGACCTTTTGTCAAGTACTAAACGAGTGTAGTGAGTCGAGAAGGCAAATTCAATGTTGACTTCTACGAACTGAGAAACGTGGCAAAGGAAGTTTACATGAACAGTGAGCGACCCCCCCCCCCCACCGCTACCGATATTATGGATGAATTTATTTAGGTTTTGTCGTATTGCAGTATGACCATTGGTTTATGGCCCGCCAAGCCACCGTCATCACTTAAGTCAATCAAATCATTCAAGTCAATTTCCTGTTCTTGTGTCTGGAATGTTATTGTCTCCTGAGGTCCCATAAGCTGACGTGCCGTCTGCAAGTCCCTCTTGTGCCAATCATTCCGACTTTGTTTCTCAGTTCGAATTTTAACATGTGATGCAGTGTCGGACAATGTTTACATCTCAAGCATTGTGGGTTACCATCTGTTTTCATTCCTTGACTTTAACTCTCTTCCTTTGCCTTGTTGCAGTTGGCAGATTGTGATCAGCCTGCTGACGACCTTGCTGATAATGCTCATATTCGCCGCCTGTTGCTACTACTGCTGCTCCGGAGACGGCTACTACCGCCGCCGGTCGCTCTTCGGATCCAGACGAAACGGTGAGGATCTAGCTGTACCAGGATGCGCCGGTCCAGAACGTCGTCCGTGCGACAATTTCTTTTTGAGGGGAGGGGCTGTGGTTTTGGTGGAGTTTAGACGGGGGGGAGGTCGGTCAGAATTAATAAGAATAAATAAGAATTAATGTTTGGGGGTGGGGGGGGGGGGTGGAGGGGTTGAGGAGGCGGGTTCGGTTGTAGGAGGTACTGCACCTTCTTTCCCCAGCAAAGGGTACCAAAACAGAGCGATACGTTTAAAATTGATGGTGTATTTGAGGAAACTCAAGGTGGGACACATTCATTCATATACATGTGTGTTCATATACATGGGTGCTTATTATTGTTTTAGTTATGTTCATATTTTATAGTTATGTTAATATTTTATAGTTATGTTCACATTTTATGGTTATGTTATTATTTTATAGTTATGTTATTATTTTATAGTTATGTTCATATTTTATAATTATGTTCATATTTTATAGTTATGTTCATATTTTATTGATACGTATGTTATAGATATGACTTTGTTTGCATTCGTATTTAAAATATATATGAATGCCGTCTAGCTGAAGACAGCTCAGCGAAGCATGAAACCCGAGCACTGACTGTGCTGTTATCGATTAATGTGACCACAATTATAACTACATCGATCACTATGACCTGATATCAGCCCATCTCTCTCTCTCCCTCTCTCTCGCACTGCCTACAGGGGAACAGGACGTCGGAGTGTCCAGCATACGGGTGGAATTTGATGGGGCAGACCCGCCCCCGCAGATATTTGACCCCGACAGCCCCTGCGCCTTTTCACCCCCAGCCTACGAGTCCCTACCTAAGGATCCCCCAAAGTACTGCGACTTGTTTAACCCGGACGGCGGTGTAACCAACCCGGCCTTCCACAGCGGGGAGGAGGGGGAGGCGGCGGCGGCCCAGGCGGCGGCCGGGGCCGGGGCCGGGGCCGGGGCGACTGGGCAGGAAGCGGCCCCAGAGTCGGAGGACCCCTGTCCCCCATACACCCCACAAATTGAGTCATCCACCCGCGCCTGTCCACCCGGTGACGGAGGGTCCGGCACGGAGCAGTCTGAGGACAGACAATCCGACGCCGCCGAGTCGGGATCGGTCGCGATGCATGACGGGAACACCACGCGGGAGGCGCGACCGGAAGTCGACTTAACCGGAAGGTCCGCCGATGTGGACACGAACACACCGGAAGCCAGCGAACCCCGTGATAATACCGACGGAAATGACGTTCGTAAGATAGAATCATCCACGAGGTGCGAAACCGACCCGCTAGGTGTCACTTCGGCGGCCGGCGTTGATCCCGATGAAGCGGAAGTGACGTCACGTGACATTGCTCCGAGCGACACAGTATCTAACGAAACCGCGAACAGAAAACAGGACTTGAGTTGTGACGACATGACTGCCAGACTCTGACATCTCTTACAGTCTAATCTTGTTATTTCACTGTACTTGTTAAGCATCTTAAAGTGGAGGATGTGGCCGTGCGTTTTTAGAAGTGAGATGAAAAGCCACAATGTGATATTACAGAACCGGACGACTATGCATTTTAGCTGCAATTAAAACGTGACTGAAAAAACTGTTCTTGTAGATCAGTAGTAGTTTGAAGCGTTAGCAAAATAGTATCCTCATTTTATATTTGATTTCGTGGCGTTATTGCGTGGCCTGTACCAAGGGTGCGTAGCTGGAACTGTGCCAAGACCATTAATATAATACAAACAAAAAGAACGATGACGGTTGTTTAGAGTCATGGATTACGTCTATATGATTCACTTGCCCAGGGATCAATCTAACCACCAAAATGCAAACCGCCATGTTTAAAAGCTGAAGCTAACTTAACTTATGCAATATAAGCATTTTACATGCATAAATATACTAATAATACAGCTGACTAGGTATATACTTTTATCTTGTTTTAATATAGGTATAATATATTGTATGCCGGATTTAACATGTTTGGCTCAGTGTCGGGACTGGTTTGGCGGACTATTAAATATTTTGCATTCGATATCAAGATATTTTTTTCGGCGAATGGCATCAAATTATATAGAATAAAAATGAATTCTTTACTATACTCAAAAAACAAACTGTTTCTTTCTTTTTGGGGACATCATATAAACAGTTCATTTATAAAGAATAAGATTCATGTTATGCCCCATATTAACATTGCAGGAAGATTAAATATTACCCATATTATATGGCTCACGTATATGCAGTAGCATCCCACGGTAGAATAATCTTCTCTACGATTTGCCAAGAGGCCACTGAAAGCAATTTATCTCAATGTTATTTTAAAATATTGTTAAATTATGGCCTATAGATTGATGGGAGATTTGATGAATTGATCTTGTAGTAGCTAGCCCCTGCCAATTAAGATTTTAGTCTTACCCTCCAAATCCTATGACTGCGGCATAGCTTGCACCGGAAGTGTCCTGTACCACCCCTCCGGACGGCCATTGCACCTCTTTCATTCCGAGAAGATATCAAGCAGAGGCCAAAACCCCCCGGCCAATCCCATGCCACGAGCACTTTGTTTGGTCTTCCCCCTTTTCGACTTTTTCAACATGTGCCATAAGCAGTCCCTGAGAAATGGGTCCAATGTGGCGATGGCATAGCTTGTACTCAACTCCCCTCGTTGAAGTTAAGCAGATGCCGAATGGTAAACCTCACATCCGCGCTACTTGTTCCAATGTTGGGCGGTTGTCTTAAACAATTCCCCCCAGAACACAACCAGGACGGAGAAGACTTTCAACGGGCGTCCTCGTGGGACAAATACGGAAACAATCAAACACAAATGCTCTATTTTTCTATCTTCTCCGTTGTGATGGCTGACTGTTTGTTCCACATGTTGCCGGCGATGCCGTTAATCATATCCAATGCCGTCCTGCAATAGAGACACGATGTCGCTGGCAATCAATTGTGGCGCGTCTTCAAGTAGGGACGGGGAAGCCAAATAGATACAATGGTGGGAGATGCTTTCAAATTGAAAGAACATATACTATATTTAATCTTGGCATATTCTCTGGAGTATGTATATATATATATATATATGTTTTTTATGTTGATTGGCGAATGTGTCCATGTTTAAATAAATAAAATGGTGAAAACATTTCAAGAACGGAAAGAACATGTACAGATATTGCTTTTATTTTCGGCATACTGTGTGAAGTTTATATATGTAGTAAATGTTTCTACATGTATTTCAAACCGTAGCATCTATTGCTATATATGTCGATCGCCAACAGTTATCCAGGATACACAATCGGGTAATATGTGATATTTGACAAGCCTTGTGGGAAGTCCGGTTCCTCTTTGCATTGCTCTGTTCAGCGCAGATCCAGATCCAGATATGGCATGAATAGGACTAACGCTTCCAATAACTATAAACGCCTAACTTGGCATATCCACTTTGTTACAGACTGTCTAGATCGCGAACCTTGCACCCAATTAACGCTCTCCCAAGAAATGATGCATTTCGAATCATATCATATCAGGTTCACACAATCTGGGCGCCAATCCAGTCCTGGCTCTCCGTCTGCAAGCGCCACAAACACCACATTAAGCTGTTTGGGTGCATTTGTTAATTCAGAGCTAGGAAGAGTTTGTTGCGGGTCGATTCTATGTACTACGACAATAGTTACTTTTCAAAAGTTTGATTAAGGAATATTTGTTAGCCCAGCTGGATTACAGAAACTCAAACAAACAAGTAATGTTACTTGTTTAATTATTTTTAATTGTTTGTTATATCCCACATACCCAAGGTATGTCTAGATTAATGGTTTCGGCTTCTAAGATATAGCTAGAAAGTTTGTTATACAAGTGTGAGTGAACATAAGCAAAACTTTCCATTGATACGCCTTTTTCATATGCGCAATTTAGACATTGGGTGCACAGTAACAGTAATGTAATTTGTTTATTCATATTCATGAAAATAAAATACAGCAGCGATGGGCTGTGCTGTCACAAACACACACTATTAAATTACAAACCCTAGAGCATTTGTTATACCACGCATTATTCGATACCATCAATGTGGTAACACAGCCCCCCCCCCTCCCCCACCCCACACACACACACTATTAAATTACAAACCCTAGAGCATTTGTTACACCACGCATTATTCGATACGATCAATGTGGTAACACAGCCCCCCCCCCCCCCCACATAAACCCCCCCTTCTTGAAGACCCATGTCATGACAGAGGGATATAGATCTTCATAGCGTCGTCAACGTTCGCACAACGGAAGCAGTCAGGACTCCCAATGCTGAAGGTATTCCGGGTACTGCCTCTCGCGGATGAACACAATAAGTAGTCCCTGATGTCATTTCACTTGTAACTTTCGCTGGTAAAATTTCAAAATTATATATCCCGTTCAAAAAAAAAGAACAAACATGTTTTTGTTTAACACTGGCCGAAAATAAATTTCACTCAGATTGCTTCAGCTGAATAACCCAGAATAATGCTTATTTCCGTTATTCGTAAAATTACGATATATTTTTTAAGTTCGCATGTAAAGGATGCGGTTACGAGCTCGTAACTCCTAGTGACAAAACACAGGAAACAATGCTCAGGATCGCGTACAAGACACGAACATAACACACGGATTCAGCTGTGTGCACTAGGCGGTAATCGATGCGGCTTCACCATATTGTCACCAAGTGGTCCACTAGATGGCAGCACAGTTCATCAGCTAACTACGCAAAGGCTATTCAGATAGCCGTACTATATGGGCGCTGTGCCTCCCAGTACTCTCAGTTAGAATTGGGCGACAGCTACGACCAGCTCGTTGTAGCCACCGACCAGCTATGTTCAGAACATGATAGGTAATTTACTATTTTGTTGTCATGCAGTCGAACAGAAGACCAGGCTCCAGTAGTCATGGTGTGTGTGGTCTTGGCCATAGGGTGGGACAGAAGACCAGGGTCCAGTAGTCATGGTGTGTGTGGTCTTGGCCATAGAGTGGGACAGAAGACCAGGGTCCAGTAGTCATGGTGTGTGTGGTCTTGGCCATAGAGTGGGACAGAAGACCAGGGTCCAGTAGTCATGGTGTGTGTGGTCTTGGCCATAGAGTGGGACAGAAGACCAGGGTCCAGTAGTCATGGTGTGTGTGGTCTTGGCCATAGAGTGGGACAGAAGACCAGGGTCCAGTAGTCATGGTGTGTGTGGTCTTGGCCATAGAGTGGGACAGAAGACCAGGGTCCAGTAGTCATGGTGTGTGTGGTCTTGGCCATAGAGTGGGACAGAAGACCAGGGTCCAGTAGTCATGGTGTGTGTGGTCTTGGCCATAGGGTGGGACAGAAGACCAGGGTCCAGTAGTCATGGTGTGTGTGGTCTTGGCCATAGAGTGGGACAGAAGACCAGGGTCCAGTAGTCATGGTGTGTGTGGTCTTGGCCATAGAGTGGGACAGAAGACCAGGGTCCAGTAGTCATGGTGTGTGTGGTCTTGGCCATAGAGTGGGACAGAAGACCAGGGTCCAGTAGTCATGGTGTGTGTGGTCTTGGCCATAGAGTGGGACAGAAGACCAGGGTCCAGTAGTCATGGTGTGTGTGGTCTTGGCCATAGAGTGGGACAGAAGACCAGGGTCCAGTAGTCATGGTGTGTGTGGTCTTGGCCATAGAGTGGGACAGAAGACCAGGGTCCAGTAGTCATGGTGTGTGTGGTCTTGGCCATAGAGTGGGACAGAAGACCAGGGTCCAGTAGTCATGGTGTGTGTGGTCTTGGCCATAGGGTGGGACAGAAGACCAGGGTCCAGTAGTCATGGTGTGTGTGGTCTTGGCCATAGAGTGGGACAGAAGACCAGGGTCCAGTAGTCATGGTGTGTGTGGTCTTGGCCATAGAGTGGGACAGAAGACCAGGGTCCAGTAGTCATGGTGTGTGTGGTCTTGGCCATAGAGTGGGACAGAAGACCAGGGTCCAGTAGTGATGGTGTGTGTGGTCTTGGCCATAGAGTGGGACAGAAGACCCGGGTCCAGTAGTCATGGTGTGTGTGGTCTTGGCCATAGAGTGGGACAGAAGACCAGGGTCCAGTAGTCATGGTGTGTGTGGTCTTGGCCTTAGAGTGGGACAGAAGACCAGGGTCCAGTAGTGATGGTGTGTGTGGTCTTGGCCATAGAGTGGAACAGAAGACCAGGGTCCAGTAGTCATGGTGTGTGTGGTCTTGGCCATAGAGTGGGACAAATAACCAGGGTCCAGTAATGATGGTGTGTGTGGTCTTGGCCATAGAGTGGGACAAATAACCAGGGTCCAGTAATGATGGTGTGTGTGGTCTTGGCCATAGAGTGGGACAAATAACCAGGGTCCAGTAATGATGGTGTGTGTGGTCTTGGCCATAGAGTGGGACAGAAGACCAGGGTCCAGTAGTCATGGTGTGTGTGGTCTTGGCCATAGAGTGGGACAAATAACCAGGGTCCAGTAATGATGGTGTGTGTGGTCTTGGCCATAGAGTGGGACAGAAGACCAGGGTCCAGTAGTCATGGTGTGTGTGGTCTTGGCCATAGAGAGGGACAGAAGACCAGGGACCAGTAGTCATGGTGTGTGTGGCCTCGCTCTCTAAGCACCCATGGCATCTGAGAAGCTCCCAGGCCTTTTCCCCCATTCCCACCGCCCCCGCCTCCCACAGTTCCGCGCCCATGCACTACCCCACCCCCGCACGCCTCCACCGCTTCTTTTAATGCTTTCTGGTGCCTATTTAGCTGGGGCTCGGTGCAGCCGCGGCATTCCAGCAGTCAGTGTTAGACCCCATCCGGAGTGAGCACCCATGTGTAGCTTACCTCCACTACATCTTCCGTATCTTCCATAGACCCCCCCAAACCCCCGCCCCCCCAACACACACACCCCCTCTCGGCCCCCGCGGCTGGTCATTAGAGCTCGTCAAGTGAGTATCGGGGGCTTCTGGCCGCTGGCGGTTCCCCCCCACCACCCCCCCGAGGCACAGAGCGGTGAGACTGAGTGAAAGTGAGTGGGACATGGAGAGAGACAATGATGGGGTTGAGGGCTGTGGTTTTGTGGGGTGTCACAGCATTATACTGATAGCCCGAGAGGCGTTGGAGCGATGGGACAGGGGTGATGGTGTGTGGCTGTAGGTGTGTGTAGGGTGTGTGGGTGTCGGTGGGATGTGGGGTGTGGGTGGGCCGTGGTGTGTGGGTGGGGTGTGAGGTGTGAGGGGGAATGGGCTGTGGGGTGTATGGGTTTTGGGCTGTGGGTGGGGTGTGAGTGTGGTGTGTGGTCTGGGGTATGGGTGGGCTGTGGGGTATGGGTGTGGGTGGAGTGTGGGGTCTGGACTGTGGGGTGTGGGTGGGGTATGGGGTTTTGGGTGTGGGTGGGCTATGGGATGTGGGTGTGAGTGTGGTGTGTGGTCTGGGTTGTGGGCGGGCTATGGGGTGTGGGTGGGGTATGGGGTGTGGGGTGTGACTGTGGGTGGGTTATGGGATGTGGGTGTGAGTGTGGTGTGTGGTCTGGGTTGTGGGCGGGCTATGGGGTGTGGGGTGTGGCTGTGGGTGGGTTATGGGATGTGGGTGTGTGGTGTGTGGTCTGGGTTGTGGGTGGGCTATGGGGTGTGGGTGGGGTATGGGGTGTGGGGTGTGACTGTGGGCGGGCTATGGGGTGTGGGTGTGAGTGTGGTGTGTGGTCTGGGGTGTGGGTGGGGTATGGGGTGTGGGGTGTGGCTGTGGGTGGGTTATGGGATGTGGGTGTGAGTGTGGTGTGTGGTCTGGGGTGTGGGTGGGGTATGGGGTGTGGGTATGGGTGGGTTATGGGATGAGGGTGTGAGTGTGGGTGGGTTATGGGATGTGGGTGTGAGTGTGGTGTGTGGTCTGGGTTGTGGGTGGGGTATGGGGTGTGGGTGGGGTATGGGGTGTGGGGTGTGGCTGTGGGTGGGTTATGGGATGTGGGTGTGAGTGTGGTGTGTGGTCTGGGGTGTGGGTGAGCTGTCGGATGTGGGTGGGCTGTGTGTTGTGGGGTGTGGGTGGGGTATGGAGTTTGGGTGTGTAATGTGAGTGTGGTCTGTAGTCTGGCGTGTCAGTGTGTGGTAGGGTTGGCATGGATACATCCTGAGGCCTTCCTTGGGGGTCGTCAGTCTGCGAACCACGTGGGCCTAGTTCTGTTATAGTCACGTGACCATAATGGCCAGCCGATGGTCAGGTGAGAGCCGGCAGGAAGCAGTCGTGGGCACAAGTCGGAGTCTTGCAATGAATTAAGCAGGTGGCATTTAACAACAAACGCGGCACACACAGAATGTATTGCAAATCCTCGTGTACCACAATGGCAAGGTTGATGGAAGGAGAACTGTCCCTCTCTTCGATGGAGTGGTAGTGGGCCGGCATGACGCAGGATGCCCTAATGCTATATCCGGGGTTGTATCTGTCCATAGTTGTATCTGTCCATAGTTGTATCTGTCCATAGTTGTATCTGTCCAAAATTGTATCTGTCCATATTTGTATCTGTCCATATTTGTATCTGTCCATAATTGTATCTGTCCATAATTGTATCTGTCCATAGTTGTATCTGTCCATAGTTGTATCTGTCCATAGTTGTATCTGTCCATAATTGTATGCCCATAACTGTATCTGTCCATAATTGTATGTCCATAGTTGTATCTGTCCATAGTTGTATCTGTCCATAGTTGTATCTGTCCATAGTTGTATCTGTCCATAGTTGTATCTGTCCATAGTCGTATCTGTCCATAATTGTATGCCCATAACTGTATCTGTCCATAATTGTATGTCCATAGTTGTATCTGTCCATAGTTGTATCTGTCCATAATTGTATCTGTCCATAGTTCATCTGCTCATATATGTATCTCTCTACAGTTGGATCCGTTTATAAATGTATCTTACTAAAGTTATATATGTTTATAATTGTATCCCATTAAACTTTTATCTGACACTAGTTGTATCTGTTGGCATCCATCCATAGTTGTATCTGTCTATAGTTGAATCTGTCTGTAACTATATCGGTCTGTAGCTATATATATATATATATATATATATTGTGGTACTTGTCTTATATACAGCTGTCTATAAATAGCCATTCTACCATACCACTTTAAACTTTAATGACATGTTGAGCCGCGGCGATTGAGACCAAGTCCCAATCCTATTATCTACGGCATTCCCTGGGCTTCCTGGCACTGCTGCAACAACGCCGCCCGTCCTCTTCATCTCATTCTCCGCCACAGGGGGCGATGTGATAGACTGGGAAAACAAGGCAGACAAGCTGATTCACAGGTGATTCAGTCCGTCGACTGGGCCAGGAGGAATGTTGGGTGTTACGCACCCTTGACCTCCACCTTCTCTTCATCCCACCGTCCCGGTGCCAACTCTGAAAGCTCTTCCGTCCTACATCGTCCTCCCCCACCACCCACCACCCTCAGCCTTCATCAGCACCTACCCCCCCCCCCATATCGTCCTCCCCCACCACCCACCACCCTCAGCCTTCATCAGCACCTACCCCCCCCCCATATCGCCCTCCCATACCACCCACCACCCTCAGCCCTGATCAGCACCTACCTCCCCCCCCATATCGCCCTCCCGCACCACCCACCACCCTCAGCCCTGATCACCACCTACCCCCCCCCCATATCGCCCTCCCGCACCACCCACCACCCTCAGCCTTCATCAGCACCTACCCCCCCCCATATCGTCCTCCCCCACCACCCACCACCCTCAGCCCTGATCACCACCTACCCCCCACCCCATATCGCCCTCCCGCACCACCCACCACCCTCAGCCCTGATCAGCACCTACCTCCCCCCCCATATCGTCCTCCCCCACCACCCACCACCCTCAGCCCTGATCACCACCTACCCCCCCCCCCATATCGCCCTCCCGTACCACCCACCACCCTCAGCCCTGATCAGCACCTACCTCCTCCCCCATATCGTCCTCCCCCACCACCCACCACCCTCAGCCCTGATCACCACCTACCCCCCCCCCATATCGCCCTCCCGCACCACCCACCACCCTCAGCCTTCTTCAGCACCTACCCCACCCCCTCCATATCGTCCTCCCCCACCACCCACCACCCTCAGCCCTGATCACCACCTACCCACCCTCCCCCCATATCGCCCTCCCGTACCACCCACCACCCTCAGCCCTGATCAGCACCTACCTCCCCCCCCATATCGCCCTCCCGTACCACCCACCACCCTCAGCCCTGATCAGCACCTACTGCCCCCCCCCCATATGGTCCTCCCCCACCACCCACCACCCTCAACCCTGATCACCCACTAGCCCCCCCCCCCCCACGCACCCACTCCCCACCCCGTATTGCAGCCACCCACCCAAACAGACAAATCCCACCCCTCCCCCCAACCCACCCCCTATCGTCGTCACCCCCACTCCCCTGGACCCGTCCCCCACGGGCACCCTGTCTTCCTTTACAGTCTGTTTAACCCCAACTCATCCCCCCATCGCTCTCTCCTCGTCTTCCCCGAACGCCAACCCACCCACCCACCTACTGTCTCCCCTTAATCTCTTCCGCTCTCCCCCTGCCACCCTCCCACCCCAGCGCCACCGCCTGCCCTATGGTCTCCTTCCCTCCTGCTGCATCCCCTTGAACCCCAAACCACCGCTTATCGTCTTCCCATCATCTCCCCTGCCCTCACCCCCTGGCCCTCCCCTCATCTACCGTGAACCGTGACCCCCCCCCCCTCTCCCCCTCTCCCCCGCCCAATGCCCCCCCCCTACCCGCTCCCTCTGACCCCCCAGGCCCGTGAGAGACACCCATCGAGGGCGGCGAGCAGCACGCACATGACGGAGAGGCATCGAGGCTGGTTTCCCCCTGCTTTCCCCCGGCAGGTTCCCTGCCCGATTGCCCGCCTGATTCCCGCCAATTCAAAGCATCCTTCGACAGACAACAGCAAAGAGGGAGGCGGCGAGGGGATGAAACACACTGGCGCGCCATTTTTTTTTCTTCCTCTTCCTTACTCCATCAATGTTTTTCTTCTGATGGCCTAAATCCTACAGTAAACTTGAGGTCTTCTTTCTGCCGACAAAGGGTTGTTTGAAGAAGGAAGACACACAACCCACCCGCCAAAGTGTGCCGGTGCCTCCCTCGCCAATAAGTTTCGACAGTCACAACGATGGTAAAGCTACGGTTGAGAGGGTGAAGAACTAACTCCGAGCTTCCCCAACGCCGAGAGACTTTTGACCTACTCCATCGCAGGTATGTACTTTATGTGCGGAACCAACAGAGAACCAGCTGAGGAAGCCCCTGTCGGTGCATAATGTCGGGCAATATCTGTTGGGGGCTCGTTGTTTTTCTGTGTATATTACCACATCTGTCACAGGAATTATCTTATGAGTGAGTGACTGAGGCATATCATCTGAAGAGTGAGTGACTGAGGCATATTATCTGAAGAGTGAGTGACTGAGGCATATTATCTGAAGAGTGAGTGACTGAGGCATATTATCTGAAGAGTGAGTGACTGAGGCATATCATCTGAAGAGTGAGTGACTGAGGCATATTATCTGAAGAGTGAGTGACTGAGGCATATTATCTGAAGAGTGAGTGACTGAGGCAGGGACAGGGAGGCAGTTCTCCTAATGAGCACGTCACCTTGACGGTGTTGGCCGGCCTGTGTCACTTGAGGCTCTGCCTTCATTTGGTTTGTTAACAATCACATGACATGGATGTATATTGTCATGTGTATGACGTGCATATGCAATAACTATTTATTCACCTTGGTCTTTCCTCCAATGGACGAGATTTGTGTCACCCGGTAGTCATTCAAAGTTATTTCATCAAGCGAGCTAATAAGTTGTTTTCACGCAATGCCTGCGTTACGAACTATGGCTGAGAATTCATTGCGACACGTGACACAGTGACACGTAGTTATGGTCATCACTCGGCCACAGTGACATGTAGTTATGGTCATCACTCGGCCACAGCGACAAGTAGTTATGGCCATCACTCGGCCACAGTGACATGTAGTTATGGTCATCACTCTGCCACAGTGACATGTAGTTATGGTCATCACTCGGCCACAGTGACATGTAGTTATGGTCATCACACGGCCACAGTGACATGTAGTTATGGTCATCACTCGGCCACAGTGACATGTAGTTATGGTCATCACACGGCAACAGTGACATGTAGTTATGGTCATCACACGGCCACAATGACATGTAGTTATGGTCATCACTCGGTCACAGAGACATGTAGTTATGGTCATCACTCGGTCACAGTGACATGTAGTTATGGTCATCACACGGCCACAGTGACATGTAGCTATGGTCATCACTCGGCCACAGTGACATGTAGCTATGGTCATCACTCGGCCACAGTGACATGTAGTTATGGTCATTACTCGGCCACAGTGACATGTAGTTATGGTCATCACTCGGCCACAATGACATGTAGTTATGGTCATCACACGGCCACAGTGACATGTAGCTATGGTCATCACTCGGCCACAGTGACATGTAGTTATGATCATCACACGGCCACAATGACATGTAGTTATGGTCATCACTCGGCCACAATGACATGTAGTTATGGTCATCACACGGCCACAGTGACATGTAGTTATGGTCATCACTCGGCCACAATGACATGTAGTTATGGTCATCACTCAGCCACAATGACATGTAGTTATGGTCATCACACGGCCACAGTGACATGTAGTTATGGTCATCACTCGGCCATAATGACATGTAGTTATGGTCATCACTCGGCCACAGTGACATGTAGTTATGGTCATCACACGGCCACAGTGACATGTAGTTATGGTCATCACTCGGCCACAATGACATGTAGTTATGGTCATCACTCGGCCACAGTGACATGTAGTTATGGTCATCACTCGGCCACAATGACATGTAGTTATGGTCATCACACGGCCACAGTGACACGTAGTTATGGTCATCACACGGCCACAATGACATGTAGTTATGGTCATCACACGGCCACAGTGACATGTAGTTATGGTCATCACCCGGCCACAATGACATGTAGTTATGGTCATGACTCGGCCACAATGACATGTAGTTATGGTCATCACACGGCCACAATGATATGTAGTTATGGTCATCACACGGCCACAGTGACATGTAGTTATGATCATCACTCGGCCACAATGACATGTAGTTATGGTCATCACTCGGCCACAATGACATGTAGTTATGGTCATCACACGGCCACAATGACATGTAGTTATGGTCATCACTCGGCTACAGTGACATGTAGTTATGGTCATCACTCGGTTACAGTGACATGTAGTTATGGTCATCACACGGCCACAGTGACATGTAGTTATGGTCATCACTCGCCCACAGTGACATGTAGTTATGGTTATCACTCGGTTACAGTGACATGTAGTTATGGTCATCACACGGCCACAGTGACATGTAGTTATGGTCATCACTCGGTCAGAGTGACATGTAGTTATGGTCATCACTCGGACACAGTGACATGTAGTTATGGTCATCACTCGGCCACAGTGACATGTAGTTATGATCATCACTCGGCCACAATGACATGTAGTTATGGTCATCACTCGGCCACAATGACATGTAGTTATGGTCATCACTCGGCCACAGTGACATGTAGTTATGATCATCACTCGGCCACAATGACATGTAGTTATGGTCATCACTCGGTCAGAGTGACATGTAGTTATGTTCATCACACGGCCGCAGTGACATGTAGTTAGGGTCATCACTCGGTTACAGTGACATGTAGTTATGGTCATCACACGGCCACAATGACATGTAGTTATGGTCATCACACGGCCACAATGACATGTAGTTATGGTCATCACACGGCCACAGTGACATGTAGTTATGATCATCACTCGGCCACAATGACATGTAGTTATGGTCATCACACGGCCACAATGACATGTAGTTATGGTCATCACACGGCCACAGTGACATGTAGTTATGATCATCACTCGGCCACAATGACATGTAGTTATGGTCATCACTCGGCCACAATGACATGTAGTTATGGTCATCACTCGGCAACAGTGACATGTAGTTATGGTCATCACTCGGCTACAGTGACATGTAGTTATGGTTATCACACGGCCACAGTGACATGTAGTTATGGTCATCACTCGGCCGCAATGACATGTAGTTATGGTCATCACTCTGTCACAGTGACATGTAGTTATGGTCATCACACGGCCACAATGACATGTAGTTATGGTCATCACTCGGTTACAATGACATGTAGTTATGGTCATCACACGGCCACAGTGACATGCAGTTATGGTCATCACTCGGCCACAATGACATGTAGTTATGGTCATTACGCGGCCACAGTGACATGTAGTTATGGTCATCACGCGGCCACAGTGACATGTAGTTATGGTCATCACTCGGCCATAGTGACAAGTAGTTATGGTCATCACTCGGCCATAGTGACATGTAGTTATGGTCATCACTCGGCCATAGTGGCAAGTAGTTATGGTCATCACTCGGCCATAGTGACAAGTAGTTATGGTCATCACTCGGCCATAGTGACAAGTAGTTATGGTCATCACACGGCCACATTGACATGTAGCTATGGTCATCACGCGGCCACAGTGACATGTAGTTATGGTCATCACTCGGTCACAGTGACATGTAGTTATGGTCATCACACGGTCACAGTGACATGTAGTTGTGGTCATCACTCGGTCACAGTGACATGTAGTTGTGGTCATCACTCGGTCACAGTGACATGTAGTTATGGTCATCACTCGGCCACAGTGACATGTAGTTATGGTCATCACACGGCCACAATGACATGTAGTTATGGTCATCACACGGCCACAATGACATGTAGTTATGGTCATCACTCGGTCACAGTATGGTCATCACACGGCCACAGTGACATGTAGTTATGATCATCACTCGGCCACAATGACATGTAGTTATGGTCATCACTCGGCCACAATGACATGTAGTTATGGTCATCACTCGGCCACAGTGACATGTAGTTATGGTCATCACTCGGCTACAGTGACATGTAGTTATGGTTATCACACGGCCACAGTGACATGTAGTTATGGTCATCACTCGGCCGCAATGACATGTAGTTATGGTCATCACTCGGTCACAGTGACATGTAGTTATGGTCATCACACGGCCACAGTGACATGTAGTTATGGTCATCACGCGGCCACAGTGACATGTAGTTATGGTCATCACGCGGCCACAGTGACATGTAGTTATGGTCATCACTCGGCCATAGTGACAAGTAGTTATGGTCATCACTCGGCCATAGTGACATGTAGTTATGGTCATCACTCGGCCATAGTGGCAAGTAGTTATGGTCATCACTCGGCCATAGTGACAAGTAGTTATGGTCATCACTCGGCCATAGTGACAAGTAGTTATGGTCATCACACGGCCACATTGACATGTAGCTATGGTCATCACGCGGCCACAGTGACATGTAGTTATGGTCATCACTCGGTCACAGTGACATGTAGTTATGGTCATCACACGGCCACAGTGACATGTAGTTGTGGTCATCACTCGGTCACAGTGACATGTAGTTGTGGTCATCACTCGGTCACAGTGACATGTAGTTATGGTCATCACTCGGCCACAGTGACATGTAGTTATGGTCATCACACGGCCACAATGACATGTAGTTATGGTCATCACACGGCCACAATGACATGTAGTTATGGTCATCACTCGGTCACAGTATGGTCATCACACGGCCACAGTGACATGTAGTTATGGTCATCACTCGGCCACAATGACATGTAGTTATGGTCATCACACGGCCACAATGACATGTAGTTATGGTCATCACACGGCCACAGTGACATGTAGTTATGATCATCACTGGGCCACAATAACATGAAGTTATGGTCATCACTCGGCCACAATGACATGTAGTTATGGTCATGACTCGGCCACAATGACATGTAGTTATGGTCATCACACGGCCACAATGACATGTAGTTATGGTCATCACACGGCCACAGTGACATGTAGTTATGATCATCACTCGGCCACAATGACATGTAGTTATGGTCATCACACGGCCACAATGACATGTAGTTATTGTCATCACACGGCCACAGTGACATGTAGTTATGGTCATCACTCGGCCACAGTGACATGTAGTTATGGTCATCACTCGGCCACAGTGACATGCAGTTGTGGTCATCACTCGGTCACAGTGACATGTAGTTATGGTCATCACTCGGTCACAGTGACATGTAGTTATGGTCATCACACGGCCACAGTGACATGTAGTTATGGTCATCACGCGGCCACAGTGACATGTAGTTATGGTCATCACTCGGCCATAATGACATGTAGTTATGATCATCACTCGGTCACAGTGACATGTAGTTATGGTCATCACATGGCCACAATGACATGTAGTTATGGTCATCACTCGGCCACAATGACATGTAGTTATGGTCATCACACGGCCACAGTGACATGTAGTTATGGTCATCACTCGGCCACAATGACATGTAGTTATGGTCATCACACGGCCACAATGACATGTAGTTATGGTCATCACTCGGCCACAGTGACATGTAGTTATGGTCATCTATCGGCCACAGTGACATGTAGTTATGGTCATCACTCGGCTACAGTGACATGTAGTTATGGTCATCACACGGCCACAGTGACATGTAGTTATGGTCATCACTCGGCCACAGTGACATGGAGTTATGGTCATCACACGGCCACAGTGACATGTAGTTATGGTCATGACACGGTCACAGTGACATGTAGTTATGGTCATCACACGGCCACAGTGACATGTAGTTATGGTCATCACTCGGTCACAGTGATATGTAATTATGGCCATCACTCGGTTACAGTGACATGTAGTTATGGTCATCACACGGCCACAGTGACATGTAGTTATGCTCATCACTCGGCCACAATGACTTGTAGTTATGGTCATCACTCGGTCACAGTGACATGTAGTTATGGTCATCACTCGGCTACAGTGACATGTAGTTATGGTCATTACACGGCCACAGTGACATGCAGTTATGGTCATCACTCGGCCACAATGACATGTAGTTATGGTCATCACACGGCCACAGTGACATGTAGTTATGGTCATCACTCGGTTACAGTGACATGTAGTTATGGTCATTACACGGCCGCAGTGACATGTAGTGATGGTCATCACTCGCCCACAGTGACATGTAGTTATGGTTATCACTCGGTTACAGTGACATGTAGTTATGGTCATCACACGGCCACAATGACATGTAGTTATGGTCATCACTCGGTCAGAGTGACATGTAGTTATGGTCATCACTCGGCCACAGTGACATGTAGTTATGGTCATCACTCGGCCACAGTGACATGTAGTTATGATCATCACTCGGCCACAATGACATGTAGTTATGGTCATCACTCGGCCACAATGACATGTAGTTATGGTCATCACTCGGTCACAATGACATGTAGTTATGATCACCACTCGGCCACAATGACATGTAGTTATGGTCATCACTCGGCCACAATGACATATAGTTATGGTCATCACTCGGCCACAATGACATGTAGGTATGGTCATCACTCGGCCACAATGACATGTAGTTATGGTCATCACTCGGCCACAATGACATGTAGTTATGGTCATCACTCGGCCACAGTGACATGTAGTTATGATCATCACTCGCTTACAGTGACATGTAGTTATGGTCATCACACGGCCACAGTGACATGTAGTTATGGTCATTACTCGGCCACGGTGACATGCAGTTATGGTCATTACACGGCCACAGTGACATGTAGTTATGGTCATCACTCGGCCACAGTGACATGTAGTTATGGTCATCACACGGCAACAATGACATGTAGTTATGGTCATCACACGGCAACAATGACATGTAGTTATGGTCATCACACGGCCACAGTGACATGTAGTTATGGTCATCACACGGCCACAGTGACATGTAGTTATGGTCATCACTCGGCCACAGTTACATGTAGTTATGGTCATCACTCGGTCACAGTGACATGTAGTTATGGTCATCACACGGCCACAGTGACATGTAGTTATGGTCATCACACGACCACAATGACATGTAGTTATGATCATCACCCGGCCACAGTGACATGTAGTTATGGTCATCACACGGCCACAATGACATGTAGTTATGGTCATCACACGGCCACAGTGACATGTAGTTATGGTCATCACACGGCCACAATGACATGTAGTTATGGTCATCACACGGCCACAATGACATGTAGTTATGGTCATCACACGGCCACAGTGACATGTAGTTATGATCATCACTCGGCCACAATGACATGTAGTTATGGTCATCACTCGGCCACAATGACATGTAGTTATGGTCATCACTCGGCCACAATGACATGTAGTTATGGTCATCACTCGGCCACAATGACATGTAGTTATGGTCATCACTCGGCCACAATGACATGTAGTTATGGTCATCACTCGGCCACAGTGACATGTAGTTATGGTCATCACTCGGCCACAATGACATGTAGTTATGGTCATTACACGGCCACAGTGACATGCAGTTATGGTCATTACTCGGCCACAATGACATGTAGTTATGGTCATCACACGGCCACAGTGACATGTAGTTATGGTCATCACTCGGTTACAGTGACGTGTAGTTATGGTCATTACACGGCCACAGTGACATGTATTTATGGTCATCACTCGGCCACAGTGACATGTAGTTATGGTCATCACTCGGTTACAGTGACAAGTAGTTATGGTCATCACTCGGTTACAGTGACAAGTAGTTATGGTCATCACACGGCAACAATGACATGTAGTTATGGTCATCACACGGCCACAGTGACATGTAGTTATGGTCATCACACGGCCACAGTGACATGTAGTTATGGTCATCACTCGGCCACAGTGACATGTAGTTATGGTCATCACACGGCCACAGTGACATGTAGTTATGGTCATCACACGGCCACAGTGACATGTAGTTATGGTCATCACTCGGTCACAGTGACATGTAGTTATGGTCATCACTCGGTCACAATGACATGTAGTTATGGTCATCACACGGCCACAGTGACATGTAGTTATGGTCATCACACGGCCACAGTGACATGTAGTTATGGTCATCACACGGCCACAGTGACATGTAGTTATGGTCATCACTCGGCCACAGTGACATGTAGTTATGGTCATCACACGGCCACAATGACATGTAGTTATGGTCATCACACGGCCACAGTGACATGTAGTTATGGTCATCACTCGGCCACAGTGACATGTAGTTATGGTCATGACACGGCCACGGTGACATGTAGTTATGGTCATCACAAGACCACAATGACATGTAGTTATGATCATCACTCGGCCACAGTGACATGTAGTTATGGTCATCACTCGGCCACAATGACATGTAGTTATGGTCATCACTCAGCCACAGTGACATGTAGTTATGGTCATCACTCGGTCACAGTGACATGTGACATTGACAGACAGAGTTTCAGGCGCCGATAGGTCTTAGACTTAAGTTTCGCGTGGGAACATCGAGGGTTTGACATTGGCCGTGTTGCTGTTGTTGTTGTTGTAAGCCACATAAAGGCTACGCCGGGCCAATCCTCCTTCCCCTGACAGTCACATCTGGCTGGATGAAACAAGCCTCAGGCGCAGTTGTGATGGTGCCAACCCATGACCTGTTGATATGCAGCAAATTATGCTTACCCGCCGAGCTAGGGAAGCTCCCCGATTAGACATGAACTTCAGTGGTGGTTTTGTGATGATAAGGCTTAGACTTGTTTCAGGTGTGGTTTTAGTGGTGATATGGCTTAAACTTGTTTCAGATTATGGCCTAAACTTATTTCAGATGTGGTTTTAGTGGTGATATGACTTAAACTTGTTTTAGATTATGGCTTAGACTTGTTTCAGGTGTGGTTTTTGGTGGTGATATGACTTAAACTTGTTTCAAATTAAAGCAATATATTCCGTAATTTTTTGTATTACCAACCGCTTCTCCATTTCAAATAAGTACACTCTGTCTTGAGTTTAAATCCTGAAAGCCTGCGGGGTATCCGGAGAGAAGCATTTTGGTCAACGGAGCAGAAGTTGGTGGCCGGCTTTATATCCCTACGCGCCTGTTCGCAATTCGCTATTTTGTGTGTGGTGTCGACCGCGGCTCGCTATCACGTCCGCGCGCGATAAAAATAAACCGCGCAGTTTTATGTTGAAACGTTTGTTTTACAGACTCTCAGAGATATAAAAACATACGCATCATAAATTTTGAGATACTTTAGTCTTGATTCTAAAATGTTAAATATCTAAGATGGTGCATATAAGCATATTGCTTTAAGGGCTTAGGCTTATTTCAGGTGTGGTTTTAGTGGTGATACGACTGAAACTTGTTTCAGATGTGGTTTCAGTGACGATACGACTGAGACTTGTTTCAGGGTTGGTGTTAGTGGTGATATGACTTTGACTTGAGTTGTAGATGATATGGCTATAAGGTGTGGTTTTTATTTATAAAATCACATTCCAATCACATTCCAATGCGATATCCTAATGCACAACCAAGGTCTCCATATTTCCTGTTCATATTTACCAAGGTAAATGCGGACATATGTTATGATTAGATGAATGATAGCATAGGTTTGTGATCATTGGCCATCTCTGGCTAAGCCAAAAACCGCGTCCATATTATCTCTAGACCAGATCAGCCTCTCGGCAATGATTCATTGATCGCGTTCCACCGGAAAGGTCGAGCGAGACAAGTACACAACAACCTCCCCTCCCTATATTTGTCCATACTAACATGTCCATCCCCGTAAACAGAAACTATGCCTGTTAATATGGTTGTGGTGCAACTTCATGTACGCCCATATTTTGGGGCTTCACTTAAATTTTCCTTTCGCCTTCCGACAAAGGCGCTTCAGATTTAGCAAACATCAATGAAGTTTCTGATAATAAACGTTATTCGTTACTTCCTGTACTTCGCAAGCAGTGAATATGCTATTTGCTTTTCGCGGAAATACAAACTTTGCCCTGCAAGGAGCTCTTTCTCTATTGCTTTTACTGGTCCATGTTCTATAATCGTCGATAATACTGTTACACTGTCTCGAAATCATTCCCTGATGTGATATAATTGTTATATTTAACACAAAGACAGCCGCGGTGCATGGTGCACCAATCGAACCAACGTGCACCATAGCGAAGGCGCCCGATACACACAGTGACGGTACCCAATACGGACGAGGGCAAAAACGGGCCATTTACCCATGTTCAAAGGCTAGAAGACGCGGCCCCTCTTAGTGTAGCGGTGGAGTCCAATAATTCACATCAACGACCAGAGCCATTCACACCACCAGATACCTCTAGCGGAAGTCCCGTAAACCTGTTGCAGGCAGTTCCCGAAGCATTAGTTGTTCTGTGATTCGCCCTCGAGCGACAACCTTCGCGTGGGAGTCGGTCCTCTAGCGCCGACTGGCTGCTCTGTCTCTCTCTCCGTCTCTGCTTTCTCTTTCTCCCTCGCTGATCCTCTCTGTCCCTCGCTGACCCGCTCTGTCCATCGCTGACCCTCTCTGTCCCTCGCTGACCCTCTCTGTCTTTCTCTCCTTCTCTGCTTTCTCTTTCTCCCTCGCTGACCCTCTCTGTCTTTCTCTCTCTCCGTCTTTGCTTTCTCTCTCTCCCTCGCTGACCCTCTCTGTCTTTCTCTCTCTCCGTCTTTGCTTTCTCTCTCTCCCTCGCTCACCCTCTCTGTCTTTCTCTCTCTCCTTCTCTGCTTTCTCTTTCTCCCTCGCTAACCCTCTCTGTCTTCCTCTCTCCGTCTCTGTTTTCTCTCTCTCCGTCTCTGTCCCTCTCTGTCCCTCGCTGACCCTCTCTGTCCCTCGCTGACCCTCTCTGTCTTTCTCTCCTTCTCTGCTTTCTCTCTCTCCCTCGCTCACCCTCTCTGTCTTTCTCTCTCTCCTTCTCTGCTTTCTCTTTCTCCCTCGCTGACCCTCTCTGTCTTTCTCTCTCTCCGTCTTTGCTTTCTCTCTCTCCCTCGCTGACCCTCTCTGTCTTTCTCTCTCTCCGTCTTTGCTTTCTCTCTCTCCCTCGCTCACCCTCTCTGTCTTTCTCTCTCTCCTTCTCTGCTTTCTCTTTCTCCCTCGCTAACCCTCTCTGTCTTCCTCTCTCCGTCTCTGTTTTCTCTCTCTCCGTCTCTGTCCCTCTCTGTCCCTCGCTGACCCTCTCTGTCCCTCGCTGACCCTCTCTGTCTTTCTCTCCTTCTCTGCTTTCTCTCTCTCCCTCGCTCACCCTCTCTGTCTTTCTCTCTCTCCTTCTCTGCTTTCTCTTTCTCCCTCGCTAACCCTCTCTGTCTTCCTCTCTCCGTCTCTGCTTTCTCTCTCTCCGTCTCTGTCCCTCTCTGTCTTTCGCTCTCTCCGTCTCTGCTTTCTCTTTCTCCCTCGCTGACCCTCTCTGTCTTTCGCTCTCTCCGTCTCTGCTTTCTCTTTCCCCCTCGCTGACCCTCTCTGTCTTTCTCTCTCAACGTCTCTGCTTTCTCTTTTTCCCCCGTTGACCCTCTCTGTCCCTCGCTGACCCTCTCTGTCTCTCTCTCCGTCTCTGCTTTCTCTTTCTCCCTCGCTGACCCTCTCCGTCTTTTTCTGACTCTCCCTGTCCCGCTCTGTCCCTCTCTGTCCCTCGCTGACCCTCTCTGTCCCACGCTGACCCTCTCTGTCTTTCGCTCTCTCCGTCTCTGCTTTCTCTTTCTCCCTCGCTCTGTCTGTCTTTCTCTCTCTCAGTGTCTGTTTTCTCTTTCTCCCTCGCTCTGTCTGTCGTTCTCTCTATATCTGTCTCTGTCTCTCCGTTTCGCTCTATCTCTGCCACTTTTTCTGTCTCTCTCCTATCTCTCTTTGCCTCTCCCTGTCTCGCTGTCTGCCCTCTCGCTCCTTTTCTCTTTGTTTGTCCAATAACGACCGAATAAAAATCTTGATTTAGGACGGTTGTTAAAATCAAATTGAAGGGGTACTTCTGAGAGTCGCATTGAACCCTTTTTAAATTTTTTTTTTTGCTTGCTATTTAAGAATCGACCATTAGAAACCAGACCAGTAAAACCAGGTGACCCATCTGAGGCCAAGGAGCAGCAAGGAATGTTACCACCCAGATCCCACCATATCTTCTGGCTACATTTAGACGCACATTTACCTTAAAGCTGCTCATACAGCAATCCCATGAGAACCATTTTAAATACTTCAGATGCAAATAAATTCTTAAGGTCCTTATTGGAATTTTCGTCGGACTGGTACATGTAAGCTTCATGTGAAATACGTCATCAAACTGTGAGTGTTCAATTTGATCAGAATGTGCACGTTTCTTCGTTTTTTCTTAATCACATGGAAACAGGTCTACCAATGCGTCCAGGTCATTTTTACGAAACAATCTGGTTAACTTATGGTTAACTTTAACCATTTACGGCACATTTATTAAATTAGTTCCGCGGCAGCCCAAAAAAACGCATTCATGTCGGCTGCCGCCGGGATATCGTAAAATCCCGTAACTTCTCGCGAGATGAAGGGCTGTGTGGTTGTTTACCAGGTGTTTCCCATCATATCGACGGCCAATGACGTCCTTCGTAACATAGCTTCCGGTCGCGTCCGGGGCGGTTGTTTTGGTTAACTGTTACCTGGCGCACGTGGCTTGAACTGGTGGGGGTGGGGCGGGTGGGGGGGGGGTAGCATCCACCCTAATGATGGACTCAATCGTGTTAACTTTATCTTACGTTACTACATCATGACAGCCGTGATGTGGCGCGGCGTCGGATTGAGGTGGCGGGTTGGTCGGATTGGGTGGGTGGCTGCAATGTGTTTCAAGGTTGCCGGTGTGGTCGTGGATGGTGGGAGTTGAGAATTCAGGTCGGACCGGGGATGGGAAATACGTCATACTTTCATAAATTCACTTGAAGTTTAAGCATTAACGTTCGGAAGTACCCACAACATCGCACACCAACCATGCTGCCCACAAATCACAAAATCGGTGGAAAAACACACCAGGTAAACTTCACCTGGATCACATCGGTACCAATTATTTCGATATTTTGGGCACGCCAGTTATTCTATGATATTCTGGGATATATATGTACATCACATTTACTGGCGAACTAGTGCTAACATTGCTGATTGGTTTACAAAGACACGTTTCTGAGCATCATCAAGAATTCTGATTCTGCTCTGCTCTGTAAATAGAAAATAGAATTTAAATATGTTTAAAAGGCGGCTTCCCTTCATTGGCATACAGCAGATATGAGGATAAAAACAGTACTATAGCATGCGTACAATGTCATTACCGAATACCTTTCTCACAACTGCCGTCATTAGATATATCTAAATATCACATCACTTGTACGAAGAACTTAAAACTTCGCTTTATGAAGTTTGGCGCCAGTTTCCTAGTTTTATACAGCTCTGAGTTCAGGGTAGCGTGTTATTTATCTGATACACAGAGAGGCACCCCCCCCCCCCCCCAGGGCCACCCCCCCCCTCTCCCCCTACCCCTCCCTTCACCTCTCACTCCGGAAACAATATTAACTCATACCGCAGCCCAAACACAGTTCTGACCGCCTTCGCGCCTCCCTCCCCCACCACCCCGACCCACCCACGCTGGACCCCCAGCCCATGTACCCCCTCTATGCACCCCACATTGCCACAACCCACCCACTCTGACCCCCGCCCAACCCCCCACCTCCCAGCTGTTATAACCCACCCACACTGACCCCCCCGCCCCGCTGCCAAACCCCCACCTCCCAGCTGCCATAACCCGCCCACTCTGACCCCCGCCCAAACCCCCACCTCCCAGCTGCCATAACCCGCCCACTCTGACCCCCGCCCAGACCCCCACCTCCCAGCTGCCATAGCTCACTGACCCCCGCCCAGACCCCCCCCATGCACCCCACATTGCCATAACCCACCCACGCTCAAACCCCCACCTCCCCCCTCCCGCCCCCCCCCCATGCACCCCACTTTGCCATAACCAACCAGGCTGATGGGACGATGCCACGGGTAGTGAGCGGTAGATACAGCCCTGCCTGACCAGAGCGGAACCGGAAAGGGAAAGGCCGTCGTTATCGCCGCATCCTCGGCGCCGTAAATGGGTCGCATAACACTCCGGCCGCGCGAGGCTATGGCCTTGCGCATATCATCACCAAGGCAACACGCCTCGAGCTCACTCCTAACTAAACAACCACCACCTACTCTATAGTTATATATATATATATATATATATACTCCCCCCTCCACCCCCACCCCCGTCCTCCTTCGCTGCCGCACCCACCAGCGCCAACATTCTATGACATTACTTTCAAAATTCTACCCTCACCAATCCCCCTCCCCGACCCTCCCCCCCTCGACTCACCCCCCCCCTCCCCTCGACTCACCCCCACCCACACACCCTCCAGCCAAGAAAGGCAACCAGGCTCACTTCGGTAGAAACCAACTCCCTCGGTCCCTTTGTAATGTTTTTTTCTGTTACACATGGAATTCATTGGATGAGCCAAGGACGCTGCGCATGCGTACATCGCCGCGGGGTTGTTTTACTTAACCCCGGTAGGGGGCGGTTGCTGTCACGATTTTTTTACTATGATGAACTGCCTCAGTCGGGTCGTGGAAAGAAAGAACTTAAACTGTTTAGAGAATTTCAATGTAGAAACTGTGATATATTTTTCTCACTGCTTGGCCTTTTGTTAGCTATACCATATAGGTGTGCCGTTTTGCACGTATTTACATTTGATTGTTTTAGCTGATATAATGGTCATATATGATCTTCATTCTCGATTTAGTGGAGTGACATCATTATAACCCAAATATTCACGTGCTAATGAACATTGTGTTTCCTATTTTCCCTGTACATTTTGTTAAGATCTACATAAACCACCTAAATGTAGCACCCCTGCAATATTTGCCATCGCACAGTACAATAACCAGTGTCTGAAGACACGCTATATTTGTGAGATACGGTACTTGTTACGTCTTTTGTGTTCAGGACTATCTACCAAACCCTTTATCACTTTGCCATTGTTTTATCTACAAGCTCACATGTATTGATACTTTCAGGGTTTTGGTATTGACTCTTGAGTTATATTTAGATTAACTTAACCAGTATGGCACGATATAGCCTTAGAGGCTGAAAGTGCCGTTAAAACTCAATCAAATCAATTGTCTTCAGTACAACGCTGTGATGGCTAAGAACATTGATAACTGCGACGCACTTGGCCAAAGCCTGTACCCACCAACCAACGCCAGTATTAATATTAACCATGATGTGTCCTGGGTCATACAGGTTACCTTGGCACCGTGTCCTGCAACTCATCATATCGAAGTATTTGTTTGAGATCCCTTTTTGACGGTGTCTGAACTCTTGAAGTCAGGCTTAAAGTCTATTTAGATAGAGTCGCTTCGAGATGTGGCACAACAGACCGGCTTCGCACGGTATTATTATCCGAGACCTGTTATTATGCACATCTCGATCAGCTGATTGTACCCCCCTCCCCCCCCCCCCCTCCACCACACATGCACATTATAGTCTACTGATTCTACCACGCCCCCCCCCCCCCCAATGCCCACCCCATACATGCATACCCCATACACCGCCAACTGATTCTACCCCCACCCGCCCCCATACATGCACACCCCATCCCACTGCTGCTACCTCCTGCCCACCCCCACCCCTATCCACGCACTGACTGCCCGTGATACCCCCTCCCCCACCCCCACCCCCACCCCACCCCGATCCCCCCCCTCCATACACCATAATCGCATACTAGCCTAGCACCCTGGAGCGATCCCGATCACAAGTGGTTATTTTCCGGAAGCGCGGTTTGTTGATCTCCGGATCGCCAGGTCGGCGCTTCTCGCCTTCTGGGGTCGTTCCGGAACTATTCCGGATTGCCGCGGCGTGGTGTCCAAGGTCAAGGCCGACTGACCGAGATGCACCAGTGATGGTATGATGCGGGAAATATCGTGACCGACTTGTACTCAAATACACTGAAGAATCAAATCTCATCTACACTCACCGCCATGGCACGATGATATGTTAACTCTGATACAATAATCTGATTTACTCTACACTCACTGCCATGGCACGAGGATATGTTAACTCTGATACAATAATCTGATTTACTCTACACTCACTGCCATGGCACGAGGATATGTTAACTCCGATACAATAATCTAATTTACTCTACACTCACCGCCATGGCACGATGATATGTTAACTCTGATGCAATAATCTAATTTGCTCTACACTCACCGCCATGGCCCGATGATATGTTAACTCTGATGCAATAATCTAATTTACTCTACACTCACTGCCATGGCACGAGGATATGTTAACTCCGATACAATAATCTAATTTACTCTACACTCACCGCCATGGCACGATGATATGTTAACTCTGATGCAATAATCTAATTTGCTCTACACTCACCGCCATGGCCCGATGATATGTTAACTCTGATGCAATAATCTAATTTGCTCTACACTCACCGCTATGGCCCGATGATATGTTAACTCTGATGCAATAATCTAATTTACTCTACACTCACTGCCATGGCACGAGGATATGTTAACTCCGATACAATAATCTAATTTACTCTACACTCACCGCCATGGCACGATGATATGTTAACTCTGATGCAATAATCTAATTTGCTCTACACTCACCGCCATGGCCCGATGATATGTTAACTCTGATGCAATAATCTAATTTACTCTGCACTCACCGCCATGGCCCGATGATATGTTAACTCTGATGCAATAATCTAATTTACTCTACACTCACCGCCATGGCCCGATGATATGTTAACTCTGATGCAATAATCTAATTTACTCCACACTCACTGCCATGGCACGAGGATATGTTAGCTCCGATACAATAATCTAATTTACTCTACACTCACCGCCATGGCCCGATGATATGTTAACTCTGATGCAATACTCTGATTTACTCTACACTCACTGCCATGGCCCGATGATATGTTAATTCTGATGCAATAATCTGATTTACTCTACACTCACTGCCATGGCACGAGGATATGTTAACTCTGATACAATAATCTGATTTACTCTACACTCACTGCCATGGCACGATGATATGTTAACTCAGATACAATAATCTGATTTACTCTACACTCACCGCCATGACACGATGATATGTTAACTCTGATGCAATAATCTAATTTACTCTACACTCACCGCCATGGCCCGATGATATGTTAACTCTGATGCAATAATCTGATTTACTCTACACTCACCGCCATGGCACGATGATATGTTAACTCTGATGCAATAATCTAATTTACTCTACACTCACTGCCATGGCACGAGGATATGTTAACTCCGATACAATAACCTAATTTACTCTACACTCACCGCCATGGCCCGATGATATGTTAACTCTGATGCAATAATCTAATTTACTCTACACTCACCGCCATGGCCCGATGATATGTTAACTCTGATGCAATAATCTAATTTACTCTATACTCACCGCCATGGCCCGATGATATGTTAACTCTGATGCAATAATCTAATTTACTCTACACTCACCGCCATGGCCCGATGATATGTTAACTCTGATGCAATAATCTAATTTACTCTATACTCACCGCCATGGCCCGATGATATGTTAACTCTGATGCAATAATCTAATTTACTCTACACTCACTGCCATGGTCCGATGTTAATTCTGATTCTGAGCTTATTGGTATTATTCGGGGTTAAATTATAACCACGTGATTGATCTAAGTGCTAAGTTTTGAATGGTGCGGACGAACCCGAATGACTGACAACGCGTCCATGCAAATCCCAAAATATTGACAGCGATGAACAGAAAGGCATCTTCTAATGGGTGATGGACTATTTCGTTTACTCCAGAAATGACACTTTCTTCTACCCTTAACATCGATGATTCAGATCTCTTCGAAGGCGAAATGTCAGCTTTTGATTTGGTTGGTTGTATATTAAAGACGTTTTAACCAGATGTGTTCATATCGCGTCAATGAGAGAAGGAAGGGAGAGGGGAGCCATGTCCCCGGAGGTAACCCCCTACTCTTTGCGAAGAAGGACACGGGATCTTTATCCTGCGACCGTACAGACATGGCCACAGCGGGGCTCGAACCATCGATCCAGGGTGAAGGTTTCACACACAAGTCGATTTCTGTGTTCCCACACTTCGCGTTTTTGGACTTTCCATTCAGTTTGCAATGCAACCCATAAAAACGGCATAATGAACGCAAGCCTCGCGAGATCCTGGTTCGAGGAGAGAGCTCATCTCAAACAGGGGACACAAAGTATGTAGGTTGAATGGCTTCGTCTGGACCGGAGCCTGGCATACGGTGTGTGGTGTGCCCGTATTTCATTATACTGTGATACGGTGCGTTATGATTATAATACGCCCTGAGGTCATAACGACTCCTGCGTGCACCGGCAGCTTCCCTCCTAGGGGGGGGGGGGGGGGGAGGGGGGAGGGAGACGCCTTTTCCGATCCCCGCGAATGGCATCCAGGAGTTCTTGGAGATTCGCGATCAGCTGTTGGCATTTTTTGGGGTCGTTATCCGTGCAGTTCCTGGTTCATAGCGAAGACCATGAAGGCGTTTTTTTTTCACGACCGGCTTTAAAATGTCTTAATCTTGGAGATTCGACATTGTTCTCCTTAATTCTTGGGGATTTGCGATTCAGAGGTGGTATCCCTCATAACGTCACAAATACATGTACTCAAAGGGTGAAAGATATCGCCAGCATCTATATTGACCTAAATATATTGACCAAAGTGGATCTAAAATGGCAAAGATGTAAACTGCTGATGATGTCGGTGACAAGTGCCTTTACTGTATCAGGGACTAGTGCCAGAGGCCACCCTGTATGAGGAGAAGTACCAAACATTCAAATAATGCAATCTTTTTCATAGCATAATGTCGTTCTCCCGTGGTTAAAAGGTAATTGTGGAATTTACTTGTACCTTGTTTGAAAGCGGGGAGGGACACAGATATGCCTTAGGGTCTGAATGGGGGACACGTGCCCCCTGTGCCCCCGCACCCCCCCCCCCCACCCCTAGACACGCCCATGCTATCCCCTTTGCCCACCCCGCGCCTCCCTTTCACTATTTTCCCAGGAAAGTGGTATCACCGTGCTGCTTCACCCAGTGCCCTGCCTTAAAATCGACTGGCCAACAATGACTTCAAAGCCTGGGGGGAGGGGTTACTTAATACATTGCTGGGTTTGCGGGGGGAGGGGGGATTTCCGCGGTGAAGCCCCCCCTTTTTCACCTCCAAAATTTAATCTCCTCCCGGTCGCAAGTTTTAAAATATCTGCTCTATACGAGTATCTGTTTCATCATAAATCTTCGCTTTATAGATGTATATTTTTCATCATAAATGTTCGCTCTATAGGGGCATCTTTTTCATCGTAAATGTTTACTCTATAAGGGAATCTTTTTCATCACAAATGTTCGCTCTCTCCGGCATCAATTGGCACCCGCGGACCCCCGCCCCCCCCCCTCCCCCCGCCACCAGATTTATATACAACTGTTATCACTGAAGTGGCAATGATTTAATTTCGGTGTAGGTTAATAATTGCATAAATTTGGGTTATGTTGTCGTGACCTCTAACATGCAGCACCTTGACCTTGAGCCGGCATTTCATAATAAACAATTTACGTTTCTTGGAAAGTACTTGAGCTGAAAGCTATAGTCGCACTAGCGGAAATGAAACAACAGAAACACACAAAGACCTTTGTTTCCACTTCATGTTCGAAGTCATTCGTTACATCAGCAGCATTATTCTGTCCTTTTAGCCGTATCGTAGAACAGGCCTCTTACAAGCGCCGACACGTTGTACCGGCGATGAATGGAGGGGGGCAGCTCTATTGTTGGCCAGACGGGTCGTCTATATAAGACCCAGGAATCAACGGCCGCCAGATAAGACTGTCGCCACGCAATCTCAAAGTGCGTCTGCCACGGTGGGGGGAAAATGTCATTTTATTTAGGCGGAGTGTTTATAGAAGCGGGATCGAGGGAATTAAACAGTTTCTCCAGGGTCCTTATAGCTGGAGGTGTGCGGTTCACCATCCTAAGGCCCTGTGTAGAATGTAATCGGTATCGATTTTATTCCGCCTGTGTGTGTGCGTGTGTGTGTGTGTGTGTGTGTGTTTCAGTGTCTGTGTGTGCCCCGTCAGGTATGCCAAATCACAAGGTGAAATCCACATTACACGTAGAGAAACGTTCGACTCAATGGCATGTAAGCTTCAGGCAGCGCCAGTGTCTGCGTTGATCGACGTACGTGGCAGGTTTACAGTGTGTGGCGGCGGCTTTATTCATAGCTTGCCCCTACTATACCGCCTCCACGGCGTCGAACTCACTATTATCTTTTAGCCACAACCATTTTATCGAATCGGTTCCCTTCGGATAGATTAAGGTTCCGTCTCTGAAATCTCAAACGTTTACGGTTCACACCGACTGCGGCTCCAGGGTAAAGCGAGCGAGCGCAACATATAGTTCATGTGGGTGACGTGACAGTAAGGGGGTGGGGAGGGTCGGCGGGGGGTGGAGAAGGAGTAGGGAGGGTCGGCGGGGGGTAGGGGAGGGGTGGGGAGGGGTGGGGAGGGTCGGCGGAGAGAGGCTGATGGGAAGGGCCGGCGGAGGGGAAGGGGGGGGGGGTGGAGTTTTATTCTCAACTTGAGCCCACAAATCTCTCGTCCCCTGGCGACAAGTCTTATGGCGGCTTCTAATTGGACCTTGCCCTCCCTCCCCCCCCCCAAACCCGGACTTCCAATCACGTGACCAGGCCGCATTCTACGCGATCTCCACATTCCAGACTAAGTGCAACAATAGCTGTTATGTATGTGGCGTGACGTATGGGGCCGACACATTGCAGATGTCAGCACGGCAAATGTCTATAGTTTTCGCAAGGCCCCACTCCACACAATACGTATCATTAACCAGAATTTAGATCAGCCAACTGATTTGATCCGATCTATTGCGTTGTGGTGAGTTCTGGTTTAATTGTCCCGGCTCGGGTTTGGGGCATGCATGGGTTTGATCAGATGCCAACTTGGTCGTCCACAGTGTTCTACAGCTCACAATTACTGCTCGATGCCACATGGACTGTATGAGGATGATTCTACGTCACGCCATTACAGCTATTACTACGCGGCTGCTGTCTCTGCGTGATAATCCGTATTGTAGTAGCATGGTGAATCCGTATTTGTAGTAGCATGATGAATCCGTATTGTAGTAGTATGATGAGTCCGTTTTGTAGTACTATGATGAATCCGCATTGTAGCAGTATGATTAATCCGTCTTGTACTGGTACAGGTTTTGTGCATAACGTATCCACATCTATTGTTTACTGTTGACTGCAATGTCGATATGATACTGTACTGGTGGTGCATCAACTCCGATTGCAATCCCGAGCAATAGACTTTATCCCTCGTTCATAGCTTTCTTTCTTTTTATTTTAATGCCTTGTATTTGGAGATATTCTACAACACTTTACATCGTCTTAACTTGGCGTATAATGTGCCTTCATTGTGATGGTGTCTTAATGGTCTTTGGAGATATTCTACCCCAATTTACAGCGTCTTACCACTAAGTTTGTATGTGCTTTTTACTCTTATTTGTACTTGATTCGGTAACTGTTGGAATACAGAAATAATTTGTGTAGGAGGGCTGATATACCGTCATGGAGAGAACCTCGGGTTTCAACGTCAGCGTCATACAACGATGCAGTCATTAGTCTTAGTCCCTTTGCACAAACTGTGTTGGGACCAGATTCCTTCTGAAATAAAGCCCCACTCCCTCACTGTCCCTACCTCCTCACCAGCCCCGCCCCCTCCCCGGCCCCACCCACGGACCATACCCTTCGGTAACTCGCGTTGATAACTTCAAACATACCTTCTGAAACTAGCCATCTCCCGCAAGCCCTACCCCCTCACCAGCCCCACGCCCTCACCAGTCCTACCCCCTCACCTGCCCTATCTACTGGCCACCCCTAGCCCCTCACCAGCCCCACCGCTCACCAGGTGACCCCCTTCTTTAGAAAAGAAAAACAATCTTTCGACAGATTGCACTATTTGGGTTAATGCGACAGAGGATTTTAGGCTTCTTGGAAACTTCTTGGAAGTGAATTAACAGCCTGGGTGACTGAGGATGCTTGTAATAGCTGGACAGATACGCCAAAGCCACACCACCACTGTAACCATAGTAACGCCGTTAATCCTTGGCTTGGCTTACTCGACGCAGGTTTCATGTCAAGAAAACTACGATTATCAACGGAAAACATATTACTTTAATTATGATACAAGTGGCTTTCCATTGATCTACTCCCAAATGTTGACCATTTGGACCAGTGGGTAAAAAACTGGGTTTGATCATCTCACTGGCTCCAACGCCTTCATACCCATCTATAGGTATAAACTATACAAAGATGTGCCCTCCTTCTCCCACACCCCCATCCCCGCAGTCGCTGACATTTCTGACATACACTATACCAAGGTCGGTGTCACCAGTAGATGATTTAGGGGCTTCTTCCACTTCACAGGAACATCACTTGATAGGAAACAATGATCATTGAACAAAGTCAGACGGAAGTGGTCCGGTTGGACAGAGGTGTGGTGAAGGGGAAGTGGTCTGGTTGGACAGAGGTGTGGCGAAAAGGGAAGTGATCTTCAACACTGTGGAGATGAATGTAGGGATGTATGCAGATCTATGCAATGACACATAGTGCGAGACAATTCCTACCCGCCCGGTACTCGATAAGGCGATTCATATTCTAGAAGCCGCTCAACAAACTTATCCACCCGACCCCCGAGGTCTATGTTACTTTTTATTTATCTCCCACACGGTCTTTATACATGAATTTGAAATGACCGCCAAACATCTTACTCCCCCGCCATCACTGGGGGATAACTGGCGGGATACGGACTGACGGAAGTGGGCACTAAACATCTTACTCCCCCGGCATCACTGGGGGATAACTGGCGGGATACGGACTGACGGAAGTGGACACTAAACATCTTACTCCCCCGCCATCACTGGGGGATAACTGGCGGGATACGGACTGACGGAAGTGGGCACTAAACATCAGGCCTGACCCCGCACTTAATTAACCCGCACATACAAAGTAGCACTCCATAATGCCACTCGATCGTGTAGAATATTTTGTACCAGGTTAACGTGGAGATTGGAACTCTACGGAATGCAATGGTGTCTGCATGGTGGGTGGGTGGGTGGATCAGGGGTTGGTCATGCACAGGACTTCTCTGCTATGTCAGTCGCAGTGCCGATCAAACCAGCATCGAGAAGTATCTAGCGGGTATCACTGGAGAGTAGGAAAAATATAAAAGAGCCAGCTTTGATCGACTCCATGGCCTGCCGAGTCTCCAGCGATATGTGTCGCAATCGCAAAGAGGGAGAGTCGAGGAACTAGAATGTTCCATTATGGCGGTCTAAAAGGGGAGACGGCGATATAGATATTAGGGTTCGCCAATTGTAACTGTGCCCCGTGTTGCGGGCGATATTAGAGGATAACGCCGCCGTCTGTGTGGCGACTCCTGCCGATTGGCCGGGGGTCCGGCGCGTCTCGGCCTGTGTCGGCCAGCCTGCCGCCATGCCGGCCTGCCTGCCTGCCTGCAGCGCCCCCTGTTGAAAGAAGCCGCCGGCGTCTGGCTGCGCCTGCCTGGAGACGGCGTTGCGCGCGCTTTTGGAGATGATACGGTGGCTGGGATGGCACGGGATTTACTGTAGTTTTCAAGCGAGGAGAAACAAAACCGACCGCTGACGTGAATCTGATGAGGCAGTTTGGACCATTCGGAACCATACATCGTGAGTTTCTTTGTCTTCATTGATTAGCAAAACTACCGCTGGTGTCATCGGTTTAATGTTGCAATGAAATTTCCGAGTGGATCATCGTCGTCGTCGTTTATCTCACAGTACGAGTCACTGATAGACAGAACGCGCATTTCCGGTTTTAGCTGTCGTTTCGCCATTTTTTGTAAAAAAAATGGTCAGTGGTCCACTTCGTTACAAGACGTATTAATAATATTGATGGGTCTTCTTAGATAATAAAATCGCTCAATGCACTCGTTATGCGATTTATACTGTCACTGGGATTTTAACGTTGTAGTCATAGTTACTAGATTGTTGAGGGTCAAGACGAAATATGGCTGAGAGAAGGAGACGGTTGCACCCTCTGAGAGTTCTTACTTGGCCTCCTTGGTTTGTCAGTCTCGCCGGCTGTCTTTCTGTAAACACGAATGTCAAAGCTTTCCTCTTGATACGAGCTATTTATTTGAATTGATTATTACTATTACCGTTTGACTGTCCGAATTAATTCAATTTTGTAATTTTATATACTGTAAGTTTCATATATTGTGTGCTACTAAATAGTTATACACGTCTAGGCTTCCCATGCCAAACATGGTCAATACCCTCCATGCAATCAGTTATAATAAGCCCGCTCGAAGCAGTCAACACATATATACTGTTGTCTGACTAGCTGCTATTTGTCCTGCAACTGGTAAAGGGAATCCACGGTGGGAATTGCTTCCCACCGTAGACGGAACGATAAAGGATGCCATCTTTAAAATCTCTCATCTGAAAAAGGCTCGTTCCCTCATCGATCCGACGGGCTGGCTCCATGGTCCTTGGTCCATGTAGGAAAACTCGCCAGCGGCCAGCCGACCGAGCAGAAAGCCTGGCGCCGCGGCTGTCCTCATCGGGATGTCCCTTGAGATAATGGAAGCGAGATGACGGGACATCCATATTCCATAAAACCAGCCCAACATTCAGCGGCGGACATCCATTGGGTGTGGTAGAACCGGGACAGTCCTACTGTGCTGCTGCGGCCATGTTAACCCGGGCCCAAGGCTGGGTGGTCTATACTGCTCGAGGTGGGAGAGTGGAAGGTATAGGGGACATCGTCTTGGCGGGATATGGGGTTGTGGAGTCCAATACTTTGGTCCCTTTCATCCCTGCCTTCGTTCAATAGACCGATCCACACTCCGACACTAAGCCCCGCCCACGCTTGAGTCCTTTTCCTTAATCGTGAGTATGAAATTGACGACCATAGCTGACGGTAGGTACAAGTGAGAAGTATTCATCTCTGAAACTGACAAGAAAGTGACATGCTGCTTTGTTCGTCCTACTTGTTTGTCCGACATAACGAAGACCGAATGAAGACCTTTTATCAGGAGACGATTGGATAAAAGCAAAAGTGACGTCAGTCAAGGATTGATAGCCTGGATCGGTGTATTGTCTCATATACTAGTTATTCAATGAACTCATCGCTAAGCTGTCCAATTGTCCCATCGCCTAGTTATACAATGATCACGTGGACCAGCTATCCAATGGGTATCTGAACTAGCAGTTCAGTGGTCACGTGGCCTGTTCAACGATGTGATCATCTGTTTAATGATCACATATCCTAGTTATTTAATGATCACATATGCTAGTTATTTAATGATCTCATATCCTAGTTATTTAATGATCACATATGCTAGTTATTTAATGATCACATATCCTAGTTATTTAATGATCTCATATCCTAGTTATTTAATGATCACATATCCTAGTTATTTAATGATCACATATGCTGGTTATTTAATGATCACATATCCTAGTTATTTAATGATCACATATCCTAGTTATTTAATGATCACATATCCTAGTTATTTAATGATCACATATGCTGGTTATTTAATGATCACATATCCTAGTTATTTAATGATCACATATGCTAGTTATTTAATGATCACATATCCTAGTTATTTAATGATCTCATATCCTAGTTATTTAATGATCTCATATCCTAGTTATTTAATGATCACATATGCTAGTTATTTAATGATCACATATCCTAGTTATTTAATGATCTCATATCCTAGTTATTTAATGATCTCATATCCTAGTTATTTAATGATCACATATGCTAGTTATTTAATGATCACATATGCTAGTTATTTAATGATCACGTATCTTAGTTATTTCATGATCACATATCCTCGTTATTTAATGATCACATATGCTAGTTATTTAATGATCACATATGCTAGTTATTTAATGATCACATATGCTAGTTATTTAATGATCACGTATCTTAGTTATTTCATGATCACATATCCTCGTTATTTAATGATCACATACCCTAGTTATTTAATGATCATGAGTTATTCAAGGACACATATAGCCCAGCTATTCAATGGCCTTTGCAATAGTCACATAGCCTAAATGTTCAATGGCAGGGCCCCTGACGGGGGAGAGAGGGGGGGGGGGCGTATCCATGTCGCATGTCGACTAAGAAGAAGCTCATATGGCGTGTCGATTTTAAGAAGAGTTCCATGTCGCGTGTCGCTAAGTCTTATGACGCATGTCGATTCTAGGGCAGCCCCAATGTCGTGTTGTCGATTTTCAAAACCCCGTGTCGCCTTGTCAAAAAAGGCCCTCTGGGGCCCTAATGGTCGCATAGGGATCCCATTTCCTCATGCTCGCTCTGTATAGATCACAATCAACTTTTACTATGTGATCATGATTTATTCTCTAATTTTATAATGCTAAAGGTCAGCACGTTTGGTCAATGCACAGACAAGGTTACATTGTCTTACCAGAACATTAACAACGTCTATCACAGTAATTTTATAGATAGCCCAAAGTCAGAATCCCTTTGGGGCCGGTTTTTTTTGTTCCTGGTACGGACGTTTAACCTTGATTCCCTGTATGCTGTCTGTACCCAATGGGCATCCAGTTCTTTGTTTGCTCTGCTATCTATAGTAAGAACTACCCGTTGGCCTTGCCCGTCAGGGTGTATGTAGAACAAAGCCGGTGGATTACGCTGGCGCAAACACGGTAGTAAACTAAACAGGGTCCATGTAACTCAACAATTACCAGGAAATGTGCCCCCCCCCCTCCCCCCCCCCCCCGCCCCCTTATTACACTGAGCGGTGTTTATGTTCTTACCCAGGTCGTGAAATCCTAGAACAATGATAGTAACGCTAGACCAATGTGTGTGCGTATATGTGGGGGGCGGGGCGGTGGCCGCTGGCTGCGGGTGGAGGTGGGGGGTGGGGGGTGGGGGTGGGGCGCGTGGGGGATGAGGGGAGTGGTGGGTAGGGGAGGAGTGATGTGGGGGTAGGGGAGGAGTGAAGTGTGGGGGATGAGGTGGGGGGTGAGAGGAGTGGTGGGGTGGGGGAGGAGTGGAGTGGTGGGGTATAGGGAGGAGGGGAATGGGGGTAGGGAGTTGTGTGGGGTGTGTGGTGTGTGGGGAGGAGGAGGGGCGGGAGGCACCGTAAGGGTCTTGGGGTGATGTTTGTTTGTGGAGCTGGTCTACCTGGTGTGATGTATCAGAGAAAGACTGAGAGGAGGTCTCAGAGACGACGAGAGAAAGGCAAAAAACGAGGAGAGTACGAGGCGAATGACAGAGTGAAAGGCCGAAGAACGGATCTGAAGAGAAAGGCGAAGAAAAGCAGAGAGGCAGAAATGAAAGTGGAGGGTATGAAGAGAGAGACAGACATCGGTGCAGAAGGGAAGAGTGGAGAGAAAGGCAGAGTGAGAGGCATAAGCGACGAGACGGCGTCTGATGAGACGAGAGAGTGAGAGAGAGAGAGAGAGAGAGAGAGAGAGAGAGAGAGAGAGAGAGAGAGAGGGAGGGAGGATGAAAGGGGGATGGATGCGAAGAGATTTTGAGAGACGGGGTAGTAAGGGGCGGAGAGAGATGCGAGGAAGAGAGGAAGTTGGAATATTGAGAACCAAAGGATGGCTGTCATGAAGGTTGAAAGGGGGCGGGTGGCTGGCGGTTCAAGCAATGATCGAAGAAGGGGCGTCCGGAGGGCTCCATAATATGTGTCCTTCCAACTTTCGTTTGACGGCTGTCTTCATTCCGGCCTGAAGCGCCGTTGCCTTAGCATCTGTCTTGACAATTATTAGTTGCGTGTTTCCGCCAACAACTATTTGCGGTTTTCGAGAGGGTTATGTGGGACTATTTTCCAGTCCACACGTGGTACGATCTCCTCTGGATCAAGCACCGGGAGCTACAAGATACGAGAGACCGTGCTATAGACATGCACCCAGTATCAAAAAAGCCAGAAGACTGGTCACGGCCCCCTACACCTGCGCCCCGCCCCCGCCCCCCTCCCTTTACTGATTTACTGCGCCTGTGGTTACAACTGTTCACCTGGTTGCCAAGTCTCTCGCGTTGTCATCGTCCCGGCAACTTGGTTCTAAATCCTATGTGGTTGTATCGCTTTACGAGACTTAAGCTACCTACTTACCGCAGCGGGATCAAAGGCCGCGGAGTGCACATATCGTTGGCTGATTATATCATGCAAAATTACTCCCCTTTAATATGATATTTATACATACATTGATCGTCCTTTGTAGCCCTCGAGTTATCTGACAACGACATACAAGCGTGTGATGTCCTATGTAAAGCACCAATCAGACTGACCGGGGGAAGAGTTCTGCCGGTGCAGAAGGTGGTGCTCCCTTCATTGGGTCGGCTCTAAACAGTATCACGAAACCTTCTCGTCCTGGCATATTTCTCTGCTAACGCCAAGATGTCGTTAATGCCTTAGGGTTAGCTTCGCAGGAAAATTTTGAAATCAACCGTTTGATAGTAAACACTCATGCTTTCTCCATAATCCGTGTCTGTTGACGACTTTCTCTCCGGCCTTCAAAAATAAAACGCCGTTGCCTTAGCAACTGTCCTAAAGATTATTAGTGTCCTATTTCACTTTATCTTCACTGGGTTATTGCGAAAACACTGGATTCTGGGAAAAACACTGGATTCTGGCAAATCCTGAGGCGTTGACTGCACCCCCCCCCCCCCAACCCCCCCCCACTTATTTCTCTCCCGCGGCGCCCCCTTCATAAAACGAGGTGCGCCTCCCTAATATTGATAATATGAGCACGTTCTTCTGGCCAAATCGTCCTTCTGTCAGATAGAGATAAGACAGACAGACGAAATACGAACCGAATATGATTATGTCTTTATAGCATTGGCGTCCCACTGACCCAGAAAGTACATCTGGGCTGTACAGCTGGCAGACGGAATAGGGCGGCCGTGCCGACTGGCCTTTTTTCTGTAGCACCACCGTGTCCTTTGTGTTTTCCTGGTCTATCAATACCAGAGAATGTTTGTGTTATAGCAACGAGGGTTTCCACTTTGGGGGTCGCCTGTGGCAGGGTCCGGCCCTGGCCCCTACAGCGTCTCCAAAGTGTCAAAAGTCTTCGGCAAACACTTACGGGTTAAGTTTTATCATGTCGTCATTTTTCATCAGCTGTCTGTATTCTCCGTGTGTCAGTCAACTGCTATTATTATCACCCCCCCCCCCCCCTTGTCCTCATCCTCTCCCCACCCAGACATGTCCTGATCCTCTCCCCACCCAGACATGTCCTCACCCTCTCCCCACCCAGACATGTCGTCACCCTCTCCCCGCCCAGACATGTCTTCACCCTCTCCCCACCCAGACATGTCCTCACTCTCTCCCCGCCCAGACATGTCCTCACCCTCTCCTAACCCAGACATGTCCTCACCCTCTCCTAACCCAGACATGTCCTCACCCTCTCCCCACCCAGACATGTCCTCACCCTCTCCCCGCCCAGACATGTCCTCACCCTCTCCCCGCCCAGACATGTCCTCACCCTCTCCCCACCCAGACATGTCCTCACCCTCTCCCCGCCCAGACATGTCCTCACCCTCTCCCCGCCCAGACATGTCCTCACCCTCTCCCCACCCAGACATGTCCTCACTCTCTCCCCGCCCAGACATGTCCTCACCCTCTCCCCACCCAGACATGTCCTCACCCTCTCCCCGCCCAGACATGTCCTCACCCTCTCCCCACCCAGACATGTCCTCACCCTCTCCCCGCCCAGACATGTCCTCACTCTCTCCCCACCCAGACATGTCCTCACCCTCTCCCCGCCCAGACATGTCCTCACCCTCTCCCAACCCAGACATGTCCTCACTCTCTCCCCACCCAGACATGTCCTCACCCTCTCCCCGCCCAGACATGTCCTCACCCTCTCCCCACCCAGACATGTCCTCACTCTCTTCCCACCCAGACATGTCCTCACCCTCTCCCCGCCCAGACATGTCCTCACCCTCTCCCCACCAAGACATGTCCTCACTCTCTCCCCGCCCAGACATGTCCTCACCCTCTCCCCGCCCAGACATGTCCTCACCCTCTCGCCACCCAGACATGTCCTCACTCTCTTCCCACCCAGACATGTCCTCACCCTCTCCCCGCCCAGACATGTCCTCACCCTCTCCCCACCAAGACATGTCCTCACTCTCTTCCCACCCAGACATGTCCTCACCCTCTCCCCGCCCAGACATGTCCTCACCCTCTCCCCACCAAGACATGTCCTCACTCTCTCCCCACCCAGACATGTCCGCACCCTCTCCTAACCCAGACATGTCCTCACCCTCTCCCCACCCAGACATGTCCTCACTCTCTCCCCACCCAGACATGTCCTCACCCTCTCCCCGCCCAGACATGTCTTCACCCTCTCCCCACCCAGACATGTCCTCACTCTCTCCCCGCCCAGACATGTCCTCACCCTCTCCTAACCCAGACATGTCCTCACCCTCTCCTAACCCAGACATGTCCTCACCCTCTCCTAACCCAGACATGTCCTCACCCTCTCCCCGCCCAGACATGTCCTCACCCTCTCCCCGCCCAGACATGTCCTCACCCTCTCCCCACCCAGACATGTCCTCACTCTCTTCCCACCCAGACATGTCCTCACCCTCTCCCCGCCCAGACATGTCCTCACCCTCTCCCCACCAAGACATGTCCTCACTCTCTTCCCACCCAGACATGTCCTCAACCTCTCCCCGCCCAGACATGTCCTCACCCTCTCCCCACCAAGACATGTCCTCACTCTCTCCCCACCCAGACATGTCCTCACCCTCTCCCCGCCCAGACATGTCCTCACCCTCTCCCCGCCCAGACATGTCCTCACCCTCTCCCTGCCCAGACATGTCCTCACCCTCTCCCCACCAAGACATGTCCTCACTCTCTCCCCACCCAGACATGTCCTCACTCTCTCCCCACCCAGACATGTCCTCACCCTCTCCCCACCCAGACATGTCCTCACCCTCTGCCCACCCAGACATGACCTCACCCTCTCCCCGCCCAGACATGTCCTCACCCTCTCCCCGCCCAGACATGTCCTCACCCTCTCCCCACCCAGACATGTCCTCACTCTCTTCCCACCCAGACATGTCCTCACCCTCTCCCCGCCCAGACATGTCCTCACCCTCTCCCCGCCCAGACATGTCCTCACCCTCTCCCCGCCCAGACATGTCCTCACTCTCTCCCCACCCAGACATGTCCTCACTCTCTCCCCACCCAGACATGTCCTCACCCTCTCCCCACCCAGACATGTCCTCACCCTCTCCCCACCCAGACATGTCCTCACCCTCTCCCCGCCCAGACATGTCCTCACCCTCTCCCCGCCCAGACATGTCCTCACCCTCTCCCCACCCAGACATGTCCTCACTCTCTTCCCACCCAGACATGTCCTCACCCTCTCCCCGCCCAGACATGTCCTCACCCTCTCCCCACCAAGACATGTCCTCACTCTCTCCCCACCCAGACATGTCCTCACCCTCTCCCCGCCCAGACATGTCCTCACCCTCTCCCCGCCCAGACATGTCCTCACCCTCTCCCCACCCAGACAAGTCCTCACCCTCTCCCCGCCCAGATATGTCCTCACCCTCTCCCCGCCTAGATATGTCCTCACTCTCTCCCCACCCAGACATGTCCTCACCCTCTCCCCGCCCAGACATGTCCTCACCCTCTCCCCACCCTGACATGTCCTCACCCTCTGCCCACCCTCTCCCCACCCAGACATGTCGTCACTCTCTCCCCACCCAGACATGTCCTCACCCTCTCCCAACCCAGACGTGTCCTCACCCTCTGCCCACCCTCTCCCCACCCAGACATGTCCTCACCCTGTCCCCGCCAAGATATGTCCTCACCCTCTTCCCGCCCAGACATGTCCTCACCCACTCCCCACCCAGACATGTCCTCACCCTCTCCCCACCCAGACATGTCCTCACCCTCTCCCCACCCAGACATGTCCTCACCCTCTCCCCACCCAGACATGTCCTCACCCTCTCCCCACCCAGACATGTCCTCACCCTCTCCCCGCCCAGACATGTCCTCACCCTCTCCCCGCCCAGACATGTCCTCACCCTCTCCCCACCCAGACATGTCCTCACTCTCTTCCCACCCAGACATGTCCTCACCCTCTCCCCGCCCAGACATGTCCTCACCCTCTCCCCACCAAGACATGTCCTCACTCTCTCCCCACCCAGACATGTCCTCACCCTCTCCCCGCCCAGACATGTCCTCACCCTCTGCCCGCCCAGACATGTCCTCACCCTCTCCCCACCCAGACATGTCCTCACCCTCTCCCCGCCCAGATATGTCCTCACCCTCTCCCCGCCCAGATATGTCCTCACTCTCTCCCCACCCAGACATGTCCTCACTCTCTCCCCAGCCAGACATGTCCTCACCCTCTGCCCACCCAGACATGTCCTCACCCTCTCCCCACCCAGACATGTCCTCACCCTCTGCCCACCCTCTCCCCACCCAGACATGTCGTCACTCTCTCCCCACCCAGACATGTCCTCACCCTCTCCCCGCCCAGACATGTCCTCACCCTCTGCCCGCCCAGACATGTCCTCACCCTCTCCCCACCCAGACATGTCCTCACCCTCTCCCCGCCCAGATATGTCCTCACCCTCTCCCCGCCCAGATATGTCCTCACTCTCTCCCCACCCAGACATGTCCTCACTCTCTCCCCAGCCAGACATGTCCTCACCCTCTGCCCACCCAGACATGTCCTCACCCTCTCCCCACCCAGACATGTCCTCACCCTCTGCCCACCCTCTCCCCACCCAGACATGTCCTCACTCTCTCCCCACCCAGACATGTCCTCACCCTCTCCCCACCAAGACATGTCCTCACCCTCTCCCCGCCCAGACATGTCCTCACCCTCTCCCCGCCCAGATATGTCCTCACCCTCTCCCCGCCCAGATATGTCCTCACTCTCTCCCCACCCAGACATGTCCTCACCCTCTCCCCACCCAGACATGTCCTCACCCTCTCCCCGCCCAGATATGTCCTCACCCCTCTCCCCGCCCAGATATGTCCTCACTCTCTCCTCACCCAGACATGTCCTCACCCTCTCCCCACCCAGACATGTCCTCACCCTCTCCCCGCCCAGATATGTCCTCACCCTCTCCCCGCCCAGATATGTCCTCACTCTCTCCCCACCCAGACATGTCCTCACCCTCTCCCCAGCCAGACATGTCGTCACTCTCTCCCCACCCAGACATGTCCTCACCCTCTCCCCACCCAGACATGTCCTCACCCTCTCCCCGCCCAGACATGTCCTCACCCTCTGCCCACCCTCTCCCCACCCAGACATGTCTTCACCCTCTCCCCGCCCAGACATGTCCTCACACTCTGCCCACCCTCTCCCCACCCAGACATGTCCTCACCCTCTCCCCACCCAGACATATCCTCACCCTCTCCCCACCCTCACAAATCCTCCCGGGTTGACACCACACCGTGCAGCACGGGGAAGCTGCCGACTGATGTCTGCTCACACATACATACATAGGAGTGACAGACAGACTGCCCACTGTCAGAGCCTGGGACGGGCGTGAGGCACTTGGAAGTGGTGGTCATGGACGCGCTGGGGAGCGGGGCCGGACTGTTGAGGCCGTCATACATACAGGCAGGTGACAATCTTCGGGGGGAAAAGAAATATAACGGTGTGACTTTTGATGATTTTTTTTTTCGTCAAAATAATCCGCCCTCCCGTACTAAAGTCCTGTTTATAGTCGTTCCGCGAAGCCGGTGGCACGAGGGTGAACCGCGCCCCTCAACCCCCTAGTCACATGTTCTGGTAGCCCCAGACGCCCACCCCTTCCCCCATCCCGCCCTATAGTTCCGGTTCCACCACCACTTAGCCGGTCCAGTCATGGCGAGTAGTTTTCAATGGTGGGGTTGGTCCCTTGTTCATACCAATATAATGTAGTAGATCATTACAGTAAGAAGTCAGAGTGGATCGCCATCCCCACCTGGCCCCCAATATGGGGCAGATCTGGGGGGGGGGGGGGGTAGGGGAGACATGCACTGTAAAAGGGTTTTCCGGGCACCCCTCCCCACCCCCCCGGTCGCAAGTTTTCAGAGAGCAACTCACCCCTCCTTTGCAAATTCCTAGATCCGACCCCGCCCACCCCCCTTGCCTCCCATACTATCACAATCCTGGATGCCTCCTCGTTCAGATCACTTTATCCGATAACAGATATTAAAGTATCATTTGTACCTCGACATCCATCTATATTCTCAAGTTACCTTCCCTCACATCGATTTAATCTACAAGCAATCATCAGTGGCATCGGGAGCGGATGTCGTTTACTTATTTTACCCAAGGACCGCAGCCGTTGTCACGGAGTCAGCGCGTTGTGTACACGCAGGCGTCCTAGGGGCCGTCCTCGGGGTAAGTTAGGTACAGATAGCTCGGCTTGGGTGAAGCAAAATAGCGCTGACAAGCGATAAGGTTGTTTGCATTATTTACGAAAACAACACTTCCATCTCGATGAGGTGTGAGTGGCATATAATTGTGTTACCCCAGACGGGGTAAAACATGTCTAACACGATGCCCTGGTCATTCACGCCGTGCCGGTAGCAGCCACACACTACTCACTGGGGAGCTGAGGTAGGTTAACAACAAGGTTAACTTGGAAAGATAGATGTGTGGTAGTAATTAACCAGAAAAAAAATGACGCCGAAGAAAAAGAGTGAAAAAAAAAATAATCTTGAGAACCTGGGCCGACACGTTTAAAGAGACTAGGTTGGTTCCAAGTCCGAAGTCCAAGTGCACGAAGGAGAGTTATTATCGCCCAGGGAGGTACAGGAGACAGCGAGCGTGCGTGCAAATCGCTTTAAGTTTCTTGCTACAAGCAGGCGTTGCGACTACACCACCAGGGTGTATGCGGGGGGTTGAGGTGAGGGCTGGGGTAAGTGTGGGGAGGGTAGGGAGGAGGGGGTGGGGTTGGGTCGCCGGAACACGCGCCCGGACAGCTGTGCCCCATTGGCTCTTCGTGACGGCCGCACGGGCGGGCGAGCGTCGGACCGGAAGTAGTCACTAGAGGGCGCTCCCCGCTGGCACGGCAGCCCTTCGGACGCCACTCCCGTTTCTGACACCGGCGTTGTCGCTTGTCGCTCGTTATATTACAACAAGGGATGATATATTAGCGGTGACAGGGATTACGTGGTCTATATCTGGCGCGGACTGAGTGAGAACACACGGCGGCCAGTGACAGCTGGAGTGGAGTGTGTGTACGTGTGTCGCATGAGGTGCAACACCCATTGGATTTCCTTCCTTGTGATACCATAGCCTGCAGGCGTTTTACTATTCAGGTAGGACAATGTTTGCTTCTTGTAATTATCGTCGGATGCATGCATGCATATTTTTGATTAGTGTTGATCTTTAACTCAGAGAAAGATTTTCGCCTATAGCATCGACCGAAATGTCGTTTACTAATATCAAGGGTTACTACAAGAGTGGTGCCAGAATTGTGAAAAGGGGGAGGGGGGCACTTTCCGTGAGGTGAGCACTTTGATTATGTAACGAACTAGGTTCTTACTAGCACTTCTCGTCGAGACCGAGGGGGTACCACGCAAAAAGTAGGGGTGCTGAACAATAAAATGGGAGGGGGGGGGGGGGGCGGGGCATTTTTCTATTTCCAATTACAAAGGGGTTGCAATGGTCACAAGGAGAGAGGGATCCCGGGGTATCCCTCCCCGTGGATCTACCAGTGATACGGTTCTGGATCATGTTATATGGGGCACTTATAACCCATCAACATAATTTATACTGTCGGCACCTACATACTACATACTACCAACGCACCGGGGTATCCAGGGAGTATACGGAGTATCCATGGAGACTGTTAAAGGCGTGGTCACGACAATTCGCCCCCCCCCCCACCTCCCCACGCACCATCCGCTGTTGAAATGTGCTACATATTGCTGTGATTAACTTGTGTGTACTTCTAAGGTGTTATATATAATAGTCGTGCCCGCTGATCCAGTCCCATGTGCTTCCGATTACATCCTTGAAAATCGGTGCTTTAGTTGCATGTATCTTTGACATGACACCGCAAAGGGAAGGAAAAACAATGCTCGCGGAGCGTGCTGTGTGCCTAAATTTGTCCCAAATGTTGACAGTTCTTCCTTGTTTTATCTGTATGGAAGGCGCCGCAGCAGTCAGTGGACCTCTGCTTGTGAGGCTTCTACCCTAGTGCATGTGAAGAACTTGAACAACAAGGAACAACTGGCTTCAAGCGACACAGTCACATGTGTAAAGCGAACAACTGGTTGTTTAAAAGACGAATAAGCGATCAAACCATCTTCATTTATGTCTATTACGACCACTTGCCCATAGCAACCGCAATTTGTTGTCTCCAAGCGGTCCAATATGGGAAGAGAGAGGTTGTGTGTGTGTGTGGGGGGGGGGGGGGGGGGGGGCGGGGGTGTATTGATATTTATTCCATAGTGTTATGATGATTGCGGTTACTGCCACTGTTATGTCCTGCTATGTATCCCGCTCTTCAGGGTGTATCTGGTCACATCGCTTGCCCCTGCCGAACAATAGAGCTGATCTGAGAGCTATAAAATATAGCCTACAGACTACCCTTATTGTGAGCAGGCCTACTTACCGCCACTTCAATCCATCCACCCCCCGCCCCCCGCCTCCCCTCCCTCCCTCCCACGGCGCCCCCATTACGAAACCCTCCCTCCGAGATATCCCCTCAACAACTTCCCTCATCATACCTACACCACCACCACCATGACAACCTCTCTCATCTCATCCCCATCAGCCCCCCGCCAGGAAAACGACCGGGGGGCATAGGCACCACGTGAGATTGCCAGCGTGGGCAATATAGGGGAGCTCCGGCCCCTCCTCCCTCCCCCCCCCCCCCCACCACTCCCCCTCACCGTTACCTCTCGGGAGTCCAGATTGAAGCCAGACCGAGGGGCGGGGGTGGGGGCATAGATGCCAGGAAGCGCCTATCGCGCCCAAGTGCCATTTTCCCGCCACTACCAATCCGGAAGTCGTCTGCCTGACGGCCGATGCTGCTCGGACCGACTTCACAGTCCTCGATCCTCATTCATATTTGCTATCCATTCTTAAAATAATACACCAGGTTTTGGAGGCGTTCTCCAGCTAATCTGGACGTCGTTCGCTTGGCTCACCCTGCCATCTCTTCCACTGATGCCGAATGCCAGATAAACCACGCTGAGGGGGAATTTATGTGACTTACACACAATATCCATATCTGTATATATACCTCTTAATTATCATTAACATGGTTTATCAGGACTATGAGCCCGTTACCTCAAATTATACCAAGCCCCACTGTTTCAATATTAATGAAACCTCAGTTTTGATTATATGATATAAGCTTATATGCGTATTTAAACTCGGCCTAGAAATTTCATTCTGTGTTTCAAGTACTGGTTTTTTTCTATCCTTGTCCTTTGAATTTTGTTTGATCTTTACGTCTACCTGCAATTGTACCAAGTTACTTTGATCTGGAAGCAAGTCTTTTTTCCTCACCTTCCAAATGACTTAATTTATATATATTACTGTTTTAACTTGATCGTCGTGCGTAATTTGCATAATTTGCATAATTATTCAATGTTGTCGTTTTGAGGATGTCCAGTTGACTGGGCAGAACACTTACACAATCTCTCCAATGTTCACCCTCCTCGGTGCATGAATCCAGCAATCTAACTTGTTTTATAGATAAAATGTTTTCACCTGTAAACTTATTTTGACACTGGGATCCTTGCTTAAGTTATCTCAAGACTCTCCTTGTGATTCATATACCAACACACACCCACAGCGTTGAATCACGGAAAGATTGAACCCCGTGACTTCTTGTTTGTTGCAGTTTCCGATGAGTGGCATATCAGCTAACTTGAGAGCTAACTCAAATGCGCCGGTCTGACGTCACCGGGATAGTGAGGTCACGGAGATAGTGACGTCACCGTGACCGCATCGGATACCCATTCGGTCATGCTGGGACAGCGTATGAACGCGGCGTATGTAAGAAGATATCTCCTTTACAGTATGTTCATGAGTGCTCAATAAACTGCTACAATAAGCATAGGGTAAACTTGCCCATTACAAACGGGGTTAGGGATGACATGAGGGTTTACATATTCCACCTCCTAAGTGCGTTACCTCCCTATTTATCTAAACCACTTACCTTGTCACTCCTAAATGCCACCCCCCCCCCCCACGCCCACCGCCCCCCCTGCACACACTGCAGGAAAGAAACAACCATAAAATGATTTTTTTTGTTGCTATGGCTGCCGATGGCGCGAACAATCAAACGCTCGGATTTATGTTTTAACAGCCATTTTATTGAATGCAAGGGACGTTTATTTTGCACTGGGTGACATTGCCATATAACCAGGTGCCGTCGCCAGCGGGACTAAGGAGCCTGTCAGGGAAGGCGCGGGGGGGGGGGGGGGTCAGGCTGGCACCGCTCCACAGTATGCGTGGAATCAACCAGGGGCGGGGGGAGGTTGAGAAAGATGGGGTGGCACGTAGACTAAATGGGAGGGTGGGGACATCATTAGAGATTATTTGGTATAAAACAGTCGTAGAGTCCCGGGGGAAAGACCGCCGGGGCGGGAGGGGGTGGGGGTGGGGGGGGATTTCGGGTTATGCTTGAGCCAGAGGGCGCGGAGGTGGACTTGAGGGGGCGGGGCGGGCGGGCATGACTGTGGTAGCTGGGGTTGCATACTGGGAAAGTTGTGGGGTCAAGCTGGGCTGAGGTGTGGTGAGGTGTGGTGGGGTGTGGTGGGGTGTGGTGGGTGGGGTGGGGTGTGGTGGGGGCACACCTGATATGGCGGAGGAGTGGTGGGGTTAGCCCAGAAGACACGAGGTGCCCCATTACCTGTGGGGAGTCTATTACCTGCTCTCCCCACCCGGCACGCATCCATAACCATTACACGGCAAGCCAATGACGGACAGCTGGGGAGGCAGCGGGGGGGGGGGGGCTGGGGGGGGGGGGTCACACCTCACAGGCAACCACCGACCCCCTCACCCATCACACTCTGTTACTCATATCTATCAATATTCCATTACTTATATTACGCGTTAATTATCTTATTCAACGCGGAGTCCAGTTTACTTATATATAATGTGATCCATCTCGCACTGCGCATGCGCTCATCTCTCATAGTTAAGAAGGAAAGTTTCTCACGAAAAAATATCCAACAGTGTTTGTTCTGTCTTTCAGAGTGAGCTTGCGGCTTGTGTGTTACTGCAGCAAGGCCGCTAGATGCCGCTGGATCCCGTTAGGTGGCGCCAGCCATGAAGTGCCGGCCCGAACACGTGACCGGAAGTCCCTTGCCACAAATAGAAAGAGCCCCTGGCGGGTTTTGTCTGAACTGTCTGCGGCTTCAACCGACGGCAAGAAAAAACAAAAAAACAAAACAAAAAGCAAACCTCGCTTCGCTCGTCAGTAAATTCCACATGGGGATCAAATAATGAAGCCTCCCCACGCAGCGTGATGACGCGTCGTCACGTCGGGAATCGTAATTCACGTTTACAGCTTCACGTTTCGGGTCATCACTAAGATTGGGAACGACTTCCAACTGATTTGCAGGTAAGTAAGTTGTCGTGTTGTTATTATAGAAGGCATGCTTGGGGAGGGGTGGGTTGGGGTGGAAGGAGCGGGAGGGGGGGGGGGATCCTGCAATATTGTGTTTATATAAGCATATTGTTATCAGGCTTGCGTGCCGCCTGTATTTTCTGTGGTTCTTTACTCATCCAGCCCAACGTACAGAGCTAAGTACGAGGATTGAGAGAGGAGCGAGGGTAGGGGGGGGGGGGCTAGGGACGGGGCGATCTCTGTGGTAACGCCATTCACACAGCTGGTAATTGGAAGTCTGCAAGTCGTAGAGGACCAAGCTGTGGTGATACTGGCGGGAGGGGTGGAGGGGGTGTAAGCCGTAGTGGTAAGGATGGGGGGGGGGGTATATAAAAGGGCCCATGGGCATGTGTGTTCACGGGTGGGGGTTGGACAGGGGGGGGGGGAGGGGTAGAGGTGGCTGGATGCGAAGGAGTAGAGAGAGAATGTGTACGGATTATGGAAATAGATGTTTCGGCCCAGGGATGAGAGACCTAGGGTGAAAGGACCGAGTGATAAGAGAGCTAGGGTGAAGGGACCCAGGGTTGAGAGACCTAGGGTGAAGGGACCCAGAGATGGGAGACCTAGGGTGAAGGGACCCAGGGATGAGAGACCTAGGGTGAAGGGACCCAGGGATGAGAGACCTAGGGTGAAGAGACCCAGGGATGAGAGACCTAGGGTGAAGGGATCCAGGGATGAGATACCTAGGGTGAAGAGACCCAGGGATAAGAGACCTAGGGTGAAGGGACCCAGGGATGAGAGACCTAGGGTGAAGAGACCCAGGGATGAGAGACCTAGGGTGAAGAGACCCAGGGATGAGAGACCTTTGGTGAGGGCACCCAGGGATGAGAGACCTAGGGTGAAGGGACCCAGGGATGAGAGACCTAGGGTGAAGGGACCCAGGGATGAGAGACCTAGGTGAAGAGACCCAGGATGAGAGACCTTTGGTGAAGGGACCCAGGGATGAGAGACCTAGGGTGAAGGGACCCAGGGATGAGAGACCTAGGGTGAAGGGACCCAGAGATGGGAGACCTAAGGTGAAGGGACCCAGGGATGAGAGACCTAGGGTGAAGGGACCCAGGATGAGAGACCTAGGGTGAAGGGACCCAGGATGAGATACCTAGGGTGAAGAGACCCAGGGATGAGAGACCTTTGGTGAAGGAACCCAGGGATGAGAGACCTAGGGTGAAGAGACCCAGGGATGAGAGACCTAGGGTGAAGGGACCCAGGGATGAGAGACCTAGGGTGAAGGGACCTAGGGATGAGAGACCTAGGGTGAAGAGACCCAGGGATGAGAGACCTAGGGTGAAGGGACCCAGGGATGAGAGACCTAGGGTGAAGGGACCCAGGGATGAGAGACCTAGGGTGAAGGGACCCAGGGATAAGAGACCTAGGGTGAAGGGACCCAGGGATGGAGACCTAGGGTGAAGGGACCCAGGATGAGAGACTAGGGTGAAGGAACCTTGGCAGTAGGATCACATAGAGCGCGCAGCTGTCTATTGACTATGGAATAGGGCCCAGAAGGAGTAGGGGTCTATGTAATAACGTACAGACCCAGTGAATAGACTAGAATAGGGAGCAGGCCAAGAGAATAGACCCCCATGGAGCATAGGCCATGGGCATAGAGAGCCAGGAATTAGAATCCTAGGCAGTAGAGGTTGGGCATGGATGGCGAATGAGAGGCCTAGGCTGTTGCAGCCAGGCGTGTGGCTGAGCCCAGGGCCACGTGTCCGGGCGAGGAGTGGGGTGGGGGGGTGGGGGGGGGAGCCTTGAGGATAAAGTATGCCCAGAGGGAGGTAGGGTGGTGGTGGCGGGGTGGGGGTAGAGTGGCGATAGAGAGATCCACGTCCATCAACACACGCCGTGGCAAGAGGCCGGTGGCCGGAGGCCTGGAGAAACGTGCATGGGGTGGGGGGGGGGGGTACAGGGAGGGACCGGTGGAGGGTGAAGGGTGGAGGGTGAGGGTGAAGGGCGAGGGGTTGAGGGTGAGAGGTAGAGCGTGAGGAATGGGGGGGGGCGCATGCAAGGCAACTAACGGGTAGACCTGGATACGAACGGATTATAGCCGGGGGGGGGGGGGAGGAGTGGGTGGCTGTATATGCCGTGGATATGGGACTCCTGGGTATTTTAACAGGACACACGGTATAAAGTTTATTCTTCTTAAAGCTAACTTTATTTGAGACGTATCATTGAGACTAATAACTGCCAGTCAGTGGGTACAGATTGGCGCCTGGAGGGGTTGGGGATAATTGATAGGGAAGGTTGTACGCTTATCCTCGACCCTTAAATTTAGCATCAAACAGGCTTATGACATAAATGATCTATCCATCATGTCTCCATGTGCAGAATCAGTGCAGAATCGCAGTGGGATCAGTACAAGATCATGATGGGATCAGTGCAGGATCGCGGTGGGATTAGTGCAGGATCAGTGCAGGATCACGGTGGGACCCGTGCAGGATCACGGTGGAATCAGTGCAGGATCACGGTGGGATCAGTGCAGGATCAGTGCAGGATCACGGTGGGACCCGTGCAAGATCACGATGGGATCAGTGCAGTATCACGGTGGGATCAGTGCAGGGTCAGTGCAGGATCACGGTGGGATCAGTACAGAGTTAGTTAAGCCGGTGTCGTGGCCGAGAATAGGGCAGTTTGGGAATTAAAAACGTCCGTACTTTCAGCTCAAACTTTACAGACCACTGTTTGTTGCCATGCCTGTTGCGGTGTGTACCCTGTGTCTGTATGTGCTAGTCACTCTCTCTGTCTCTCTCTCCAACACACAATATCTGTGTGTGTAGGGTTCTAGGAGGTTACCATGGCGACTAGTCCTGGAGCGGCACCAGCAGCCGAGGCGGCGCTGGCTCCGGAGATCAGCAGATCCCGAACAGTCCTGACGCTGCTGAGGCCTATGAGTCGAGTGGTTCTCAGGCCCGTTCTCATCCAGCATCACGCCCACCCCGACCACCACTATCACCATAACAACCACGGCAGCCACCATCACCCCCACTCCCACCACCACCGCCACACTCAGCCGGGGTCTCCCCCCACCATTCCTCCGGCTGCAGGGGTGGATGCAGGGGGTGGGGGGATGCCTGTCTCCGCTGGCCTCTGCGGGACTCCCCCCTCCTGCCTGCCGCTCACCCCCGGGGAGCGCAGTGGTAGCGGGAGTTGTAGCGAAGGCGGGTGCGATGGCGGGGGTGGTGGCGGTGGCGGTGGCGCTAGCGGTGGTGGGGGCGGGGGTGGCGGGGGTGGCCCCATCGTCTACGGCGTAGGTAATAAACAAAATGCTGAAGCCCCGTCCCCGGGGCTGGACGCGGCAGCCAGATCCGGACGGGAAGTGGGATGCTCTGAGCATAATAAACAGGATACGGCCAGCGCCTTGGAGCGGCCGACCGACCTGCCCGTGTCTCCGGGTTACCATCAGCCCCACGCCGTGGCTGCGCGAGCTGCGCGAGCCACGGAAACAACAGCTACAACTACAGCAACAGCGGAACCGGGATCGGCGGAACCGGGATCGGCGGATTCGGGAGCGACAGAAGGCGCGGCTGCTGTGAGCGGGAGAGCATCGCAGCAGTTGGTCCGCCGGAGTCCGCCACCACTGATCCAGGAGGACCGCTACCCGCGCCGCTATAATCTCGACAGATCGTCCTCGGGATCATCGTCATCTGGATCCAGACCACCCGCTACCACCACTGCTGCGGCGGCGGTCATAGCGGGAGACATGGATTCCTCGCCCGGGACTGTCCCCGGATCGCCGGGCTCATCACGGACGTCCACACCCACCTTGGTGCGCTCCCGACCCCGGCTCCCGATGGGGCTCGTCAGCCCGGGCCTAAAGGGCAAGCCGCCCTCGGCCAAGAGGGCCTCCTCCCGGCGGGGGACGGGGGTCCCGGCGGCCCCGCGGCGGGGGGAGGCGGAGGGCCGTCGGGCGGCGACCCCCCCGCCACCGCCGCCGCCGCCCCTCAACAGGGGACTCAGGGGAGGGACGGAACCACTCGCGTAGCAGCTTCACCAAGGATTTATTCAGCACGGATTTCGTGCGTAGATACAGCCGCAAGAAGCGGCACGGGAATAAGGCCGGTCAGGGCGGGTCCAACGAGAGCATTTCCGCTTCCGCCTCGCCGGCGACCATGTCCCCGGATGCCATGACGTCACCGCCGCCCGAGGTCGCTGACGGCGGTCACAACACCTCGCCCTTGAAAGGGGCGTGGACTCTGCCCCGGTTTAGACTGCAACTGGACAAGCTTAAGGCCTCCCGGGACGGGAAGGGGGGCGGGAAAGGGGGGTCCCCCACGGCCACCCGGTCAACACCCACCCCCCGACCCTGCAGGCGGCCACGCCCCCACCCCCGCCCCGAACTAACAACACCGGGGGGTCGGACGCCGACTCCCCTCGCGTCAACGGCGGTCAAAACACTGCTATATTTAGCCTCGGCGACGCCGACTCCCCGACAGTGTCGCGACGTCGGCCGGCGATTCTAAACGACGACGTCGACGCGACAAAGTCCAACGGGGCCTTCGTGGAGTACCGGTCGCGCGCATCAGGATACGGCGACCACGTGACTGATACCGGATACCGCGCGCAGCGAGGCTGTGATTCTAGTCACCCTAGTCTGGCTGCCACTTCCGGTGGTGGCGCCACCGTCACCGCCGACCGCAAATTGTGTCACCAGAACGCCGTCGACGCCGCTCCTTCCGGTTACGGCGTCCCGCAAGATGGCGCTGCTCGGCGGTTTAACCCGCCGCGGATCCAGCTGACTCTGGACAAAAGCAGCGACGATTCCTCGAGCAACGGGTCCACGCACCGCACGGTGACCTTGACCTTGCCAGGGGATGATGACGCTGACGATGTGGCGATGGGGGGAGGGGACGCGCGACAGGATAGACGGGATGAGTCGCGCGGGATATCAAACACAGGACAAGAGGGCGGAGGAGGAGGAGGAGGAGGAGGCCGAGGTGGTGGGGGTGGTGGGGGTGAGGTGGGTGGGAACAAACCGAGGGACTACTACAGTTACTTCGTGCCCGTGGAGACGGACAGTAACGGCGGGTCGCCACTCACCCCGAGGCTCAAGGCCGGGATCAGCTTCGACAAGGACAGTGACGAGGCCTCCCTGTTGGTGACGGAGGACGAGGATTCTGGATCTGCTGGCTCCAGACGCCGCGGGAGACTCCCCTTCTACCTGAAGGAGGCCTCCTCCATAGAGACTGAGGACGAGGGGGTCGACATCGACTGCCCCAGAGAGGGGGAGAGTCAGGGCCACGGGCAGGGGCAGGGGCAGGGGTCAGGCCCCGCCCCAGGACCCCCCAGGCAGGGGCAGTGCGCGCCCCGCCCCCGGATTCTCATCCCGCTGTTGACGGCCTCGGGGTGCCCGGCGGCCCGTGGTGGGGAGCCTGATCGGCCCTCCCGGGGGGAGGAGTCAGGGCGGCCCGCCGGCCAGAGACTGGGCAGCGAGGGGTCGGGGTCCGCCTCGGGGGGGTCCCCCGGGGGTACGCCCGGGTCTAAGCTGTCCGGGGGCCGCTTCCTCACGCACCCTCCGGTCCGGGATAAGAGCTTGACGCGCGAGGGCGGCGTGGTCGTCATCAAGGACAGCAACGGATTCAGCTCGCTGCGGGATGGTGGCGGGACCGGGTCGGTTGACGTCCCGACCCACCAGCAGGGCGAGCTCATCACCCAGGTCAGTATGGTGTCCATCGACAGCCACATCGGCCCCAGCGAGCAGGGCGACCTCCCGCCGTCGTACAGTGACGTCATGCGTGACGTCACCGCCGAGGGCACGGACATGGATCGCCTGGAGCGAAAGAACAGCAAGACCCTGAAGCAAAAGTCCAAGAGCGACCCTAGCGGGGAGAAACACCGGGACTCCATCGACCTGCCGGGGGTGCTGGCGGCGGCCGCGGCCTCCCAGGGGGGTGGCACCCAGAGCACCCCCATGCTGTCGGACGAGTCGAAGGACCGCGTGAGTCAGCTGCCGGAGTTTAGCGCCACCCACCGCGAGCGCCACATCTCCAAGTCGGACACGGTGCTGTCGTCCCCGGAGCGCGAGCTCAGGCCGGTCCGCGTCGAGCAGCTCAAGGAGCTCGAGGCCCACGTGGTCAGTAGCGACTCCTCCGAGGACGGCGTCGGGGTGGCACCCCGCCAGCAGCAGCCCCGCAGACCCTCCAAGAAGCGCCGCCAGGGGGTCAGCGGGGTCACCGAGGGCCGGGACCGCGTCATGGCGTCAGCGACGACGGCGGCGGCGGCGGCGGCGGCGGGGGCGGGGGCGGTTGCCATGGCGACTGGATCAAAGGGGTCCGCCAGCGGTCACCACCACCACCACAAGGGGGTGTCATCCGGATCGGAGGAGTCTATTAAGATCAGTAAATCCACGTCGGCACTCCCGGCGACAGCCGCAGCCGCCCCCACGACCCCCCGAACCGGCCACCACCTCCTCCTGCAGCACGCCGCCACCTCCACCGCCAAGACCCCGCCCCCCTCCAAGCCCCACCGCGGCAAAAAGGACTCCTCCAACAGCGAGCCGTCCACCCCCCTCCAGGTCACCACCTCCCCCGAGAGCACCCTGGAGCGGCCGTCCCCCGACGAGGGCGAGCCGCTGCGAGGGGGTGGCCACGGAGGGCTCATGCTGCCTCCCACCCACAACAAGAAGACGAGCCTGACCCGGAGCCACAGCTCGGCCAGCGTCCACCTGCACAAGGTGGAGTCCCTCCAGGGCGGCACCCATACCCTGCCGGCCTCCGCCAGGCCCAAGGAGTTACACGCCCCCGTCCGCAAGAGCCGCACCAGCTTCCTGGATCACCTGGGCTCCTCGTCCGGACAGCCCCGGAACCGGACCTGGTCCTCCTACCACACGCCCCTGGAGCCCATCGTGTCCCAGTCCTCGCTCAGCCTGTTTGACGGCGCCGATAAGGACAAGGTAAGGACAGAGACTCTCCTCTCTCGTTTTCACGTTTTTCTTGTTTTATATTTAATCATATTTAATGTGCGCCCCCCCACACCACCACCATCCTCTCCCGACGCAGTCACGATCATTGGTCCCTTGGTGGGACTTAATGTGGGTCGTGATCATGGGTCACTGTGGGACTTTAATGTGGGTCATGATCATGCGTCATTTTGTGGGACTTTAATGTGGGTCATGATCATGGGTCACTTTGTGGGGCTTTAATGTGGGTCGTGATCATGGGTCACTTTGTGGAACTTTAATGTGGTTCATGATCATGGGTCACTTTGTGGGACTTTAATGTGGGTCATGATATTGGGTCACTTTGTGGGACTTTATTGTGGGTCATGATCATGGGTCACTTTGTGGGACTTTAATGTGGGTCATGATCATGCGTCAGTTTGTGGGTCATCATCACGGGTCACTTTGTGGGACTGTAATGTGGGTCATGATCATGGGTCACTTTGTGGGACTTTAATGTGGGTCATGATCATGGGTCACTTTGTGGGACTTTAATGTGGGTCGTGATCATGGGTCACTTTGTGGGACATTAATGTGGGTCGTTACCATTGGTCACTCTGAGACTTTTATGTGGGTCATGATCATGGGTCACTTTGTGGGACTTTAATGTGGGTCATGATCATAGGTCACTTTGTGGCACTTTAATGTGGGTCACGATCATCGGTCACTATGTGGGATTTTAATGTGGGTCATGTCCATTTATCGTTAAATTTCAATATGATTCATGAAAAATGTTGAGTTGATGGTGTTTCCAATTACTTCAAAGGATAAGCTAAATCATATTAGATACCAATACATACAACACACTTCGCAACAGGTCGGCACAAATACTGTTGAAACGAAACACGCAATAAGGTGTGTTATATATGGTAATGGTAACGTTCACGTGTCACTAAGGTCAATAAAACAGAGGTGTATCTCATTGAGGTCAATAGAACAGAGGTGTGTGACTCATTGAGGTCAATAGAACAGAGGTGTGTGTCATTGAGGTCAATAGAACAGAGGTGTGTGTCATTGAGGTCAATAGATTAAAGGTGTGTGCCATTGAGGTCAATAGAACAGAGATGAGTCTCACTGAGGTCAATAGAACAGAGGTATGTGTCATTGAGGGCAATAGAACAGAGGTGTGTGTCATTGAGGTCAATTGAACAGAGGTGTGTGTCATTGAGGTCAATAGAACAGAGGTGTGTGCCATTGAGGTCAATAGAACAGAGGTGTGTGTCATTGAGGTCAATAGAACAGAGGTGTGTCATTGAGGTCAATAGAACAGAGGTGTGTGTCATTGAGGTCAATAGAACAGAGGTGTGTGCCATTGAGGTCAATAGAACAGAGGTGTGTGTGCCATTGAGGTCAATAGAACAGAGGTGTGTGCCATTGAGGTCAATAGAACAGAGGTGTGTGCCATTGAGGTCAATAGAACAGAGGTGTGTGTCATTGAGGTCAATAGAACAGAGGTGTGTGTCATTGAGGTCAATAGAACAGAGGTATGTGTCATTGAGGTCAATAGAACAGAGGTGTGTGTCATTGAGGTTAATAGAACAGAGTTGTGTCTCATTGAGATCAATAGAACAGAGGTGTGTCTGATTGAGGTCAATAGAACAGGTTTGTGCCATTGAGGTCAGTAGAACAGAGGTATGTGCCATTGAGGTCAATAGAACAGGTTTGTGTCATTGAGGTCAATAGAACAGAGGTGTGTCTCACTGAGGTCAATAGAACAGGTTTGTGCCATTGAGGTCAGTAGAACAGAGATATGTGCCATTGAGGTCAGTAGAACAGAGATATGTGTCATTGAGGTCAATAGAACAGAGATGTGTGTCATTGAGGTCAATAGAACAGAGGTATGTGTCATTGAGGTCAATAGAACAGGTGTGTGTCATTGAGGTCAATAGAACAGGTTTGTGTCATTGAGGTCAATAGAACAGAGGTTTGTGCCATTGAGGTCAGTAGAACAGAGGTGTGGGTCATTGAGGTCAATAGAACAGAGGTGTGTGTCATTGAGGTCAATAGAACAGAGGTGTGTGTCATTGAGGTCAATAGAACAGGTTTGTGTCATTGAGGTCAATAGAACAGAGGTGTGTGTCATTGAGGTCAATAGAACAGGTTTGTGCCATTGAGGTCAATAGAACAGGTTTGTGCCATTGAGGTCAATAGAACAGAGTTGTGTGTCATTGTGGTAAATAGAACAGAGGTGTGTGTCATTGAGGTCAATAGAACAGAGGTGTGTGTCATTGAGGTCAATAGAACAGGTTTGTGTCATTGAGGTCAATAGAACAGAGGTGTGTGTCATTGAGGTCAATAGAACAGGTTTGTGCCATTGAGGTCAATAGAACAGAGTTGTGTGCCATTGAGGTCAATAGAACAGAGTTGTGTGTCATTGTGGTAAATAGAACAGAGGTGTGTGTCATTGAGGTCAATAGAATAGAGGTGTGTGCCACTGAGGTCAATAGAACAGAGGTGTGTGTCATTGAGGTCAATAGAACAGGTTTGTGCCATTGAGGTCAATAGAACAGAGTTGTGTGTCATTGAGGTCAATAGAACAGAGGTGTGTGTCATTGAGGTCAATAGAACAGGTTTGTGCCATTGAGGTCAATAGAACAGAGTTGTGTGTCATTGAGGTAAATAGAACAGGTTTGTGCCATTGCGGTCAATAGAACAGAGTTGTGTGTCATTGTGGTAAATAAAACAGAGGTGTGTGTCATTGAGGTCAATAGAACAGAGGTGTGTGCCATTGAGGTCAATAGAACAGGTTTGTGCCATTGAGGTCAATAGAACAGAGTTGTGTCTCATTGTGGTAAATAGAACAGAGATATGTGGCATTGTGGTAAATGCAATGACAGTCAGTATAGCAACAGGTTATCTGTGGAACAGAGGCAGGGGCTGTGCCACCGGCTATATACCCAGGCGGCCGGGGATGTGTGGTCGTTCACAAGCTGCACGACGATGGGCGTCAACCGGAATATATTGCTGTTGTGTCGGCCCACAATGTGGCGCCTGCAACGTCACGTATACCACTACCAAGGGGGGGGGGTGGAGTCTCGGTGCGTGACCTGGCAACGGAGGGGGTAGAGGGGGTAGGACAAAGTGATAGCCTCCCTTCCGGAGTCTCCTTTGTAAGTGTGGCCATGTATATTCCCATCTTCGACAACAATGAAAGTGCTTCAAAGGCTCACTTTTGTATACGTTTGGGCGCTCGCTCTTGCATCGACCACTCCACCCCCCACCACCGCCATGGGCCCCTCCAGGAATTTCTTCATTTTTGAGATCCACCTGACAGTGCCCGGATGAAGCCGGCGAGCTCGCCATCTATTCTGGCTACGGCGAAGTCCAGACTCTGACTGAATCCACTCCCAGAGACTCGTTTTCGCATTCCGCGGCTGGGCCTGCCCCCCCCCCCATATCACCCCCCCCCCCTCTTCCCTTCCCGTCCACCCCTCTCCACCCCTCTTCACCCCCTCCCCCGCCCTACCCACCTTCCCCCTCCCCACCACACCCACCTACCTCTGCCACCACACACCCACCCACACCCATCCACCCCCCTCCCCCATCCCGCCTCCCCCCCCCGTTTTGCCTCTCCCCCAACTCAACACACAACCCACAACCCACCTTGCACAGGATGATTGCGCCGCTGATGCAGATGTAGCTTCTGGCCAGTCCCTGGGCTTCGGACAAACAGAGACGTCTGCGGAGTCTGGGGCCCCTGGAATGGGTATGCTAGTGGGGGGAGGGGGGGGGGTTGTGGACTTGAGGGGGGAGGGGGGGGGGGGCGACGTGGCGGACACAGGAAGCAAATGGGTGGGTCGGTTTGCTGGGGTTAGCCTCCATGGTTTGTTTTGGGGTCAGATAAAGGGAATAGAAGAGAGAATACAAGCCTGATGAAATAACGTGAAAGCGTGAAACAGAACACATCAAAATATTCAACAAGATAGGAAGAATATTAAAGGCCCAACGCCCAGGTACCCCTGAGCGCAAACAAGAGACAGAATTCAGCTAAGATAAAAGCTGAGCCAAATATTGAGAGAGAGAACCAAACAGCCAGGTTCGTTCGAGTCGCTCCTAGCACTCCCCTTGGCAAGTCGGTTTTTCCACATCAATACCGTCCTATCCCCTAACTGCGGTCCTGCCCCCCTCACTGCAGTCCGGCCCTTCTCACTGCAGTCCTGCCCCCCCCTCACTGCGGTCCTGCCCCCCTCACTACAGTCCTACCCTTCTCACTGCAGTCCTGCCCCCCTCACTGCGGTCCTGTCCCCCTCACTGCGGTCCTGCCCCCCTCACTGCAGTTCTGCCCTTCTCACTGCAGTCCTGTCCCCCTCACTGCGATCCTGCCCCCATCACTGCGGTCCTGTCCCCCTCACTGCGGTCCTGCGCCCCTCACTGCAGTCCTGCCCTTCTCACTGCAGTCCTGTCCCCCTCACTGCGGTCCTGCCCCCCTCACTGCAGTCCTGCCCTTCTCACTGCAGTCCTGCCCCCCTCACTGCGGTCCTGTCCCCCTCACTGCAGTCCTGCAGTTCTCACTGCAGTACTGCCCCCCTCACTGCAGTCCTGCCCTTCTCACTGCAGTCCTGTCCCCCTCACTGCAGTCCTGCCCTTCTCACTGCAGTCCTGCCCCCCTCACTGCAGTCCTGCCCTTCTCACTGCAGTCCTGCCCCCCTCAATGCGGTCGCGTCCCCCTCACTGCGGTCCTGCCCCCCTCACTGCAGTCCTGCCCTTCTCACTGCAGTCCTGCCCCCCTCACTGCGGTCCTGTCCCCCTCACTGCAGTCCTGCTCTTCTCACTGCAGTCCTGCCCCCCTCACTGCGGTCCTGTCCCGCTCACTTTGGTCTTGCCCCCCTCAATGCGGTCATGCCCCTTTCACTGCGGTACTGCCCCCCTCACTGCAGTCCTGCCCCCCTCACTGCAGTCCTGCCCTTCTCACTGCAGTCCTGCCTCCCTCACTGCGGTCCTGTCCCCCTCACTGCAGTCCTGCCCATCTCACTGCAGTCCTGCCCCCCTCACTGCGGTCCTGTTCCCCTCACTGCGGTCCTGCCCCCCTCACTGCGGTCCTGTCCCCCTCACTGCGGCCCTGTCCCGCTCACTGTGGTCTTGCCCCCCTCCCTGCGGTCTTGCCCCTCTCACTGCGGTACTGCCTCCCACACTGCGGTCCTGTCCCCCTCACTGCAGTCCTGCCCTTCTCACTGGAGTCCTGCCCCCCTCACTGTGGTCCTGTCCCGCTCACTCTGGTCTTGCCCCCCTCCCTGCGGTCTTGCCCCTCTCACTGCGGTCCTGCCCCCCTCACTGCAGTCCTGCCCTTCTCACTGCAGTCCTGCCCCCCCTCACTGCGGTCCTGTCCCCCTCACTGCAGTCCTGCCCTTCTCACTGCGGTCCTGCTCCCCTCACTGCAGTCCTGCCCCCCTCACTGCGGTCCTGTCCCCCTCACTGCAGTCCTGCCCTTCTCACTGCAGTCCTGCCCCCCTCACTGTGGTCCTGTCCCGCTCACTGTGGTCTTGCCCCCCTCCCTGCGGTCTTGCCCCTCTCACTGCGGTACTGCCTCCCTCACTGCGGTCCTGTCCCCCTCACTGCGGTCCTGCCCCCCTCCCTGCAGTCCTGCCCCCCTCACTACAGTCCTTCCCCCCTCGCTGCGATCCGCCCCCCCCTTTCTGTGGCCCTGCCTCTCATCCCACCCCACCCCTCACCTGCATCCTCCTTATGTCGCTTGTGGCGCGATTCTCGGGTCTATAGAGAAACAAACTCCCGCGGCGCCCGCACCTTTACTTCATTTGCGTAAGCAATACAAGCAGCAGGCCCAAGACACTATTGCAGAGCATCCATTCAGCTAACCTCATCCCTGCCACCGCCACCGCCGTCACTACCTACCACATACCAGCACCGGCACCACCATCCACCACCTACGCCTACCATCATTCCCACGCCCCCCCGCCCCCACCACCACCCCTCTTCCTCTACCTCTCCACCGTCAGCACCACCACCTGAGCCAAACGCTGCCTCGAAATTCCGCTGCAATCTGGGACCCAAGTTAGTCTTCTGGTGCCGCGCTTGCCATGAAGAACAGGATTACCTGCTATTCCATTTCAGCGTCCATCGCTATTCTGAACATGCTTGTATTGTAAGCCTCTGCATCAGTCAAGGCATTATAATTATGGGTGGGTGGCTTGGGTAGTTTGGGAGGGTTATGTGCGGTGTGGTGGCGTAGGGCGATGTGGTAGCGTAGGGCGATGTGGTGTGATGTGGTGCGGAGCTAGGGGCATTTCACAGACTGCGTACGTATCTGTTGAGCTAATCAGAATTTATGCACAGTCCAACCGCGGATAAAATGTAAAGAAACCTCGCCAGATGTCTCGGCTACTAACGAATAAGGCACAGGCAGGCCATCTCCTGATCTCTGCAGCTTCACAAACACGTCAGATCTCGCGAGAACCTATTGTGAGTCACGCTAACGTTCACTGCCTGCCACTCTCTTACATTGTTATCTCCGGCCCCTGCCCTCCCTCCCTCTCTCTTGCCCACCTTTCTGCCGATTCCCTTCCGTTTCCACCCCCCCCCCCCCCTCCCCCGGTGAGCCAGCAAGAGCCCGGGGCCCGAGGTTGTATACACTCAGACAGATAGGCATTGTTATTGCGTGGTAACGGCCCTAATGCGCTGACTCATCAGACGGGGGAGGGCGCCTTGAGTTTGGCGCTGGAGTAATCAGCTAAGCCGCGATACACAACACGGTAGTTGTACGCTGTGTGTCGCCGGCTAGGACCAGGCAAAGAACTGTGCCATGTAACCACTGGTAATGGACAAGTGCTTCTCTCGCATTTTCTCGCCCGCGCTCTCGTCCAACTCTCGTCGTCACGCTCTTGCTCGGCGGCTAAACTTTGGCGTTCGGAGAAACTAATTTGTATGTGTGAGTCGGCAGCCTGCGCGCACAGGGCGGTGTGGGGTGAGGGTCGGATGGGGTAGGGGGGTGGGCGTTTTTTTTCCACGCCACGTGACCTGAGCGATAATACCGCGGGTTGTATCTCGAGACGGTAGATAACGCTTTGTTGTGTCCGTGGCGTATGAGGAGGCGGGGGGCGTGGGGGTTGGGCGTGTCGAGTGTGAACGGCTCGGTCAATTCTTCTCCTGTACAATCAGCCCACACACCAAGGTCATTCCAGGCCGGTGTTACTGCCGAAATAGGGCAGTGACGTAAGGGGTTTGCTGTGTATCACCCCCTTGGAATCCCCGTGGGCGCTCTGGCGGCTCTGCCCGGCAACAAAGCACACTTCCGGCTGCGCCATGGCACTTCCGGTGCACCAGTTAGTGCAGACAGCAGACTCCATGTCCTAGCTCTGACAGTCCTCGGTGGCCGGCTCAAGATTGGTGTGGGAAGAACATTTGTTTTGCCCCCCGCCCTCCCCTTCTCCCCCTCGATCCGTATTTATATGACATGACATGAGATGAAAGTTTATCAGACGTCCATCCTCCCCTGAACCGTGTTTGCGAGCGGAGTGGAAGAGGGTGGCGGAGGGAGGAGGGGCTTACGCCCCTCTCTGGTTCCGCTGATCTTCCCAGTGGGTCCGCTTCGTCTCCTTTTTACGCTATACATCTGGCCACAGGCAGCGTAAATTAGTCGAAAGAGGGTGGTGGGGGAGGGGGGGGGGGGTGCACCCAGATATCATACCCCACCCCCCTCTCTCTCTCTCTTTGCTGATTTACTGTGCCTGTGCATCTCACTTTTTTTCTTCGGTCTCAAGCCCAACATTAACCCATATGATGTCCAGTGTAATGTCCGTTTGTTTTAATTCAATGGTAGTGAAGACTCCTAATTGCATGAACACAAATATCCAATAGGCACCGGAGGCCCGTAAGTCCTTGCTTACACCATGCTGGGAATCCCAATGGTGCTCTCCCCTGGAAAAGTCTGTTTCATATTAGAACATCTAACGTCGTCCCTCCCGCCCCAAGCCCGCCCATCTCCCCAGCCCACAGACCGCACCCCACTTCCTGGGTATCCCCTCCGCTAGCTATCCTTCCCTACACATGCACCCGCCCCACGCCCCCCCCCCTCCACCCGCGCCTCACCACCACCCGCCCCCTGGGTATCCCTCCCGCTGGCTATCCACCCCTACACATCACCCTCCACCCCCCGCCTCACCCCCACCCACCCCCTAGCCGGTGTGGTTCCAGTCTAGCACTTCATTGGCCGGCACAGGTCGGGGCCAATGCCATAAAGTGCCAACTCAAGGTCAATTGCTTCCTGATCGCTTTGGCGCCTTTTTCAGTCCAAATGTCGTCTGCTGCTTTTCAGTCCGAATGGCGTCTCACCCCGTCTCACCCTCTCTCACTATGTTCACCCCTCTCACCCCCCCCCCCCCCCCGGCGGAGACATCCAGATTTCCATCTCGCTGCGCGCACCTACATAGGTCATCCCCACACGTCGCACCTATACCAATTACCTAAGGAAGCGATTGGGGGCACTCTGCCAGCAGAGGGAGCCTGTTCCTCACATCACCTCTGCCTCACGTGACCGCCAACGTGACATCAACGGTGCTGGGCTCACGAATGGCTTTGGATGGTTGTTGAGATTGAACTGCATTTTCGACGCAGAATTTGAAAACATATTCCGTTCCCTTGTCGTACAATCACAATTGGGGTGTTAAGCGAAAACGTATTTTAAAATATCATGGGGTCAAAGTTCAAGGCGCTTCACGCCTTTGACCTCGATCGAACTCAAAAACATAGTTCGAAAGTAATTAGACTTCTAATTGATCAAAATCAAATAAATTACAATATAGCGCAGTAAGTAATACACATTGGTGTATTCGATGCCAAACTGCTATTATATCTTCGATTATGTTCATTTTCAATTTCGCATATGAAAGATAATTCTGATAGTTAAATTTGACGTGGGGCAAAGGGACTACAGCGTAAGCGGAGCGCCCTCTGTCGGGAGATCGTATTAGGGGCTGTACGACGAAGGGTCTCGCCGCCATCTTTATTATTCCCGGTCCTGAATGTCAGGCATTCCTCTCCGCAGGGCGGGGGGTGGGGGGGGGGGCGAGTCCAGCTCGTTTCCCGCGTTTGGGAGTCTGCAGAGTCTGCCCAACCTGCCGGCTTTGATACTGTACCGCACTATTACAAAATCTGTGTTCCCAACAGCTTTCTGTCCGTCTTGACTCAAGTTCAAACCATAACAAATGTTATCTTCGCTGAAGCCATAAGGATGTTCGCAGGCTGCTATTTGGTGTTGAAGAACATCGTTGTGTCCACCGTGTGGCGTGTGAAGGGGAAAAAGTGCGTGCTACTTGCCGGAGACTATGGGTGTTTGTAAACCACATAAACAAGTCTGAGAGAAAAGAATTATAGCCCGTTGGAAGCATATTGGCGAAAACGATGTATGGCTAGCACATTCATTGGTGACGTAAGCAATGTATGGGTCGCACATTCATTGGTGACGTAAGCAATGTATGGGTAACACATTCATCGGTGACGTAAGCAATGTATGGGTCGCACATTCATTGGTGACGTAAACAATGTATGGGTAACACTCATTGGTGACGTAGGCAATGTATGGCTAACACATTCATTGGCGGTGTATGGGTAAAGCATTTATTGGGGACGTGAAAGTATTTCGACATATAATATTTATAAACATGTATACGTTGCTAGTGTATGTACCACATGTCACATGACGTAAACGATTTGTGTTTCACATGTCTTCGTGACGTAAACGATATGTGCTTCACATGTTTTCGTGACTTAAACGATATGTGTTTCACATGTCTTCGTGACGTCAACGATATGTTTCACACATCTGACGTCACCAGCATATGGGTAACGCATTCATTGCGAGTTTCAAGAAAGGTTAGCCATTATCGACAGTTCCATAGGTAAACTGATATATAGCGATTGATTTGATGCTCAAGAAAATGTCCACTTTAAGTGGAACTACATGTATCTTATTCATGAAAGACGTTTGTTGCTGGGCCTGATATCCTGGTATTCACCCCACCGCGATATCCTAGTATTCATCCTACCGCGATATCCTATTATTCATCCTAGCGCGATATCCTGGCATTCACCCCACCACTATATCCTGGTATTCAACCCACCACGACATCCTGGTAGTCACCCCACCACGATATCCTGGTAGTCACCCCACCACGATATCCTGGTATTCACCCCACCACGACATCCTGGTAGTCACCCCACCACGATATCCTGGTAGTCACCCCACCACGATATCCTGGTATTCACCCCACCACGATATCCTGGTATTCACCCCACCACGATATCCTGGTATTCACCCCACCACGATATCCTGGTATTCACCCCACCACGATATCCTGGTATTCACCTTATCCTGGTATTCACCCCACCACGATATCCTGGTATTCACCCCACCACGATATCATGGTATTCACCAACCACGATATCCTGGTATTCACGATATCCTGATATTCACCCAACCGCGATACCCTGGTATTCACGCCACCGCGATATCCTGGTATTCACCCCACCACGATATCATGGTATTCACCCAACCGCGATACCCTGGTATTCACCCCACCGCGATATCCTGGTATTCACCCCACCACGATATCCTGGTATTCACCCCACCACGATATCCTGGTATTCACCATATCCTGGTATTCTCCCCACCACGATATACTGGTATCCACCCCACCACGATATCCCGGCATTCACCCCACCACGATACTCTGGTATTCACCCCATCACGATATCCTGGTATTCACCCCACCACGATATCCTGGTATTCGCCCCACCACAATATCATGGTATTCACCCCACCACGATATCCTGGTATTCACCATATCCTGGTATTCACCCCACCGCGATATCCTGGTATTCACCCCACCACGATATCATGATATTCACCCCACCACGATATCCTGGTATTCACCACCACGATATCCTGGTATTCACCCAACCGCGATGCCCTGATATTCACCCCACCACGATATCCCGGTATTCACCCCACCGCGATACTCTGGTATTCACCCCACCGCGATACTCTGGTATTCACCATATCCTGGTATTCACCCCACCGCGGTATCCTGGTATTCACCCCACCACGATATCTGGTATTCACCATATCCTGGTATTCACCCCACCGCGGTATCCTGGTATTCACCCCATCACGATATCCTGGTATTCACCCCATCACAATATCCTGGTATTCACCACCACGATATCCTGGTATTCACCCCACCACGATATCATGATATTCACCCCACCACGATATCATGGTATTCACCCAACCACGATATCCTGGTATTCACGATATCCTGGTATTCACCCAACCGCGATACCCTGATATTCACCCCAACACGATATCATGGTATCCACCCCACCACGATGTCATGGTATTCACCCCACCACGATATCCTGGTATTCACCCCATCACAATATCCTGGTATTCACCCCACCACAATATCATGGTATTCACCCCACCGCGATACTCTGGTATTCACCATATCCTGGTATTCACCCCACCACAATATCATGGTATTCACCCCATCACGATATCCTGGTATTCACCCCACCACGATATCCTGGTATTCGCCCCACCACAATATCATGGTATTCACCCCACCACGATATCCTGGTATTCACCATATCCTGGTATTCACCCCACCGCGATATCCTGGTATTCACCCCACCACGATATCATGATATTCACCCCACCACGATATCATGATATTCACCCCACCACGATATCCTGGTATTCACCACCACGATATCCTGGTATTCACCCAACCGCGATACCCTGATATTCACCCCACCACGATATCCCGGTATTCACCCCACCGCGATACTCTGGTATTCACCCCACCGCGATACTCTGGTATTCACCATATCCTGGTATTCACCCCACCGCGGTATCCTGGTATTCACCCCACCACGATATCCTGGTATTCACCATATCCTGGTATTCACCCCACCGCGGTATCCTGGTATTCACCCCATCACGATATCCTGGTATTCACCCCATCACAATATCCTGGTATTCACCACCACGATATCCTGGTATTCACCCCACCACGATATCATGATATTCACCCCACCACGATATCATGGTATTCACCCAACCACGATATCCTGGTATTCACGATATCCTGGTATTCACCCAACCGCGATACCCTGATATTCACCCCAACACGATATCATGGTATCCACCCCACCACGATGTCATGGTATTCACCCCACCACGATATCCTGGTATTCACCCCATCACAATATCCTGGTATTCACCCCACCACAATATCATGGTATTCACCCCACCGCGATACTCTGGTATTCACCATATCCTGGTATTCACCCCACCACAATATCATGGTATTCACCCCATCACGATATCCTGGTATTCACCCCACCACGATATCCTGGTCTTCGCCCCACCACAATATCATGGTATTCACCCCACCACGATATCCTGGTATTCACCATATCCTGGTATTCACCCCACCGCGATATCCTGGTATTCACCCCACCACGATATCATGATATTCACCCCACCACGATATCCTGGTATTCACCACCACGATATCCTGGTATTCACCCAACCGCGATACCCTGATATTCACCCCACCACGATATCCCGGTATTCACCCCACCGCGATACTCTGGTATTCACCCCACCGCGATACTCTGGTATTCACCATATCCTGGTATTCACCCCACCGCGGTATCCTGGTATTCACCCCACCACGATATCCTGGTATTCACCATATCCTGGTATTCACCCCACCGCGGTATCCTGGTATTCACCCCATCACGATATCCTGGTATTCACCCCATCACAATATCCTGGTATTCACCACCACGATATCCTGGTATTCACCCCACCACGATATCATGATATTCACCCCACCACGATATCATGGTATTCACCCAACCACGATATCCTGGTATTCACGATATCCTGGTATTCACCCAACCGCGATACCCTGATATTCACCCCAAAACGATATCATGGTATCCACCCCACCACGATGTCATGGTATTCACCCCACCACGATATCCTGGTATTCACCCCATCACAATATCCTGGTATTCACCCCACCACAATATCATGGTATTCACCCCACCGCGATACTCTGGTATTCACCATATCCTGGTATTCACCCCACCACAATATCATGGTATTCACCCCACCACGATATCCTGGTATTCACCATATCCTGGTATTCACCCCACCGCGATATCCTGGTATTCACCCCACCACGATATCATGATATTCACCCCACCACGATATCCTGGTATTCACCACCACGATATCCTGGTATTCACCCAACCGCGATACCCTGATATTCACCCCACCACGATATCCTGGTATTCGCCCCACCACAATATCATGGTATTCACCCCACCACGATATCCTGGTATTCACCATATCCTGGTATTCACCCCACCGCGATATCCTGGTATTCACCCCATCACGATATCCTGGTATTCACCCCATCACAATATCCTGGTGTTCACCACCACGATATCCTGGTATTCACCCCACCACGATATCATGATATTCACCCCACCACGATATCATGGTATTCACCCAACCACGATATCCTGGTATTCACGATATCCTGGTATTCACCCAACCGCGATACCCTGATATTCACCCCAACACGATATCATGGTATCCACCCCACCACGATGTCATGGTATTCACCCCACCACGATATCCTGGTATTCACCCCATCACAATATCCTGGTATTCACCACCACGATATCCTGGTATTCACCCCACCACGATATCATGATATTCACCCCACCACGATATCATGGTATTCATCCAACCACGATATCCTGGTATTCACCATATCCTGGTATTCACCCAACCGCGATACCCTGATATTCACCCCACCACGATATCATGGTATTCACCCCACCACGATATCCTGGTATTCACCACCACGATATCCTGGTATTCACCCCACCACAATATCACGATATTCACCCCACCACGATATCATGGTATTCACGATATCCTGGTATTCACCCAACCGCGATACCCTGATATTCACCCCACCACGATATCCTGGTATTCACCCCATCACGATATCCTGGTATTCACCCCATCACGATATCCGGGTATTAACACGACCACGATATCTTAGTATATACCCCGACACGATATTCTGGTATTCACCATATCCGGGTATTCACCCTACCACGATATCCTGCTATTCACCCCACCACGGTATCCTAGTATTTACCCCACCACGATATCCTGGTATCCCCCCCCCCCAACAGGGCGCCTATCTGCCTGTCTTCTGCTAACCTTCCTCCAGCCTGGCACCCGAGGTACTCAGTAGGAAGTCTCGTCATATCCAACGAGATACCCGCATCCGGTACAATGTAATATCCGAGCTTAGAAGATCTTAGAAGATCTTTTACGAGATGGTTCGCGTAGGTTCAAAGCTGAGCAGGGAGGGAGAGAGCTGTAGTCGGCTGTACAATGGAGGTTACGGCACAGCCTCATGGCAGGCGATGGGCCAGACTCACCCCGGGAGAGGCCCGGATAAATTAACTTCACGGGGCACTAAGGACACTTGTCCACTTCAGCCTAAAGTTTATCCAAGGGACGTAAGAATTACGACTTAGCTTGGAAACTGTTTACACGGGTTCGTGCCGTAGCTACAACGAAAGTCACTTCTTTACCTTGCCACCCCCGACAGGGCGGGGGCGGGGGCGGTTTGGGGAGTGGTAAGGGTGGGAGGTGGCGTCATTACGGCAATGCGTAGCAAGAGCGGGGGAGGGTGGGGAGGGGGGGGGGGTGGCGGGGCGGGAAGCGGGAGGGGGAAGGGGGTCAGGGGTTGGCGTCGTTAGTCACCGAAGCCTAAGTTTCCAGAGATGGAGTTGACGTTGTCACTGTGTTAAATCTAGATTGCTCTTCTCGCTGGTGAGCTGGACGGAGGCGTGCACTCTGCTGGCTCGAGGTGCCAGCGGGAAGTGTGGCTGTGCACATAGCTTGTATGTACGGCCGGTGTGCATCTGAGAGCGTTGGGAGGTAGCGGTGGGGGAGGGGGTGTGGGGTTTCTTTTTTTCTTTTTGCCGGCAAACCCGAGTGTGACCGCCCCCCCCCCCACTCTCCAGTCGCAAGTTTAAAAAATATAAATTCTATCCTTTTCATCAGAAATGACCTCTCTAAATAGCGATATCTATTTCATAATAGATGTCGGCTGTCTCAGGCATCACGGTCATATTGGTGACCCCCCCCCCCCCCCGCTTCCTTGAAAGTTAAATACATTTGGGACATATACTCCAAAGTCTTTATATATATCGTCAAAAGCAGCCTCGATGCAAGCAAATATGGGACCATGAGGCTCTACTGTACGTGCTATGGCTACTGGGAATCAATTCTTTCTTCGAAAAGTCCAGATTGCAAAATGAACCATTACCCTAAAATATATCCCAGAAATTCTAAACTCTAAACACTAGTTATACCTTTTTGAATGTTATTCTATATATGTTATAGAATATCCACCACCCAACCACCCAACCTGCCACCAACTGATCAGACAAACAGCCAGCGATCCACCTAGCCAACCAGCCAGCCAACTACCCAACCAACCAGCCAGCCAGCCACCCACCCACCCAACTAACCAACCAACCAGCCAACCTGCCACACACCCTGCCAACGCAATGGCATACTGACAGGTCGCTTTCCGGGACAATCTAACGGCGTTTCCGCCGATGAATGTTAACCCCTCCACGGAGCTTGGGCGAGGAGGTTGACTTGAGGTCAGTCATCAGTATATGTTTAGCAAGACAAACAACCAACGGGTTGAGTCGAGCCCAGGGTGGGTGGAGATGCAAATGTATTCTAGCAGAGATCATTGGAAGTTTACCCCTGGTTTAGCGGCTGCCCTGAGGGTCACGAGCGGCGAGATGGCAGTCAGATGGGCCGCGGCTGTTTAGCGGTGAAAACCCAACAACTGTTGTTGTAACATTGGTCGTTATTTAGAATACATATAGCGCCTAAGGTCATTCGTTAACAATCGATAAACACCGTAAGGTGACCAAAACAGCACCAGAAGGTGTTAACCAGGGTTCGAACTAAATTAGCTGATATCATTTGTATGAAACTTTACCGTAAGTAAGCGAGCTTTGTCTGCAGTGCTCCGGACATATGACATCTCAATATGGGTTTAACGCTAAATGGTATGGTAAAATAGTAAAACGCCCATGGTACATATATACAATTCGATACAATATTCAGATAGATAACGTACATGTCTAATTACAAATATCAGCGACAGCTTAACAGTTAAACGCTAAATGACTTCTACCGAATGACCTTTGGTATTTGACTACTTAGCACACGATGTTGACTGTCCTCTATTTGTCACGATTTCGTGTGACGTTCAATGCTTAGAGTACACGCATCAAATATAGGCTAATGCTCATAGTTAGGTATGCTTTGGTTAAATTTTGATGGAATTCACATTAAATGTATGCTTAGATTGGCTTCAACACAATCTTGACTGACCTTCAATTCTGCAGGAATCATGTTAAGTGTACATGCAATATGATAGCGCAAAGATGATCTGGTGCCTATTGCGTCTGTTTAGAGACAAGCTGGGGCAAGTATTCTTAGTCAGTCGGTTGGTCATTGGATGATTTTTAAATAAAGCCTACGTGTACATCAGTATCATGCCATGGATTGTGATTTCCGGTTGCGATAAAACACCTCAAACTTGGTGTAAGCTCAATTATTTTAAAGCAGGTTCAAGATGTCACCAGGACGCCATACCAATATAATTCAAGGAAACCCAAAAGTGGTTGTATTCTGCTATAACATGCACCGAACTTGGTATATTAATACCCAAAAACCCTCGTATTTTGTAAATAAAAATAAATAAGTTTGAGACGTAACCAAACTGCTGGGACAGTATAGGACACGAAGACCTAAAGGTGTTCTCTCCACCGCGCAGATTTCATGGATCTCCACTGTGCAGATTCCATGGCTCTCCACTGTGCAGATTCCATGGCTCTCCACTGTGCAGATTCCATGGCTCTCCACTGTGCAGATTCCATGGCTCTCCACTGTGCAGATTCCATGGCTCTCCACTGTGCAGATTCCATGGCTCTCCACTGTGCAGATTGAGATTATCCCAAACTGACATATACCGCTGGGAGTTCTGTCGATCAGACCCGTCTAACAAGGCGGCGTCTGGGAGGTGTTGGGTGGGGTGAGGTGGGGTGGGGTGTAGGGGCCACTCAGGGTGAACACCACGCCGCTCCCTGGCATTTCCCCGGGCAGGATTCTCACCGCCAGCGACTAATTCGCGCAGTGAACGTCTCGGTTGGCCGTCCGAGATCTCCTACGGATGGGTACGAAACGACCAAGGACCAGGCTAATCCGGCCCAAGGCAATCCGTCCCAGGGAGCCAGTTAGACGTCTGGGAAGCGACTTTTAACAAGGACTGGTGGACGTTGGCCTAGATACAATCATGTATTGCATTGCCCGGAAATGCACAAGGAACGGACGAACGCTTGCGTTAGAGATACATATCTACTTCCGGAGGATCGCAGTAATATAAGTACGATGCATAGCAATGTCCACCTCATGCAGACATATTATAAATTATGTTATTGTACACCTTTTTTGTGTGCACATTTTACATCCACCCGAGAATACAATTACTCTTGGGATTTCTCAGATGGGCGTAAAAATGCACAGACCCGTCTGGGTCAATAGTTATATAAAGATAGCTAATGGCTCCTTGGTCAACGGCTGGTTCCCTGGTCGACAGTCTGGTTCCATGGTCAACAGACTGGTTCGCTGGTCGACAGTCTGGTTCCATGGTCAACAGACTGGTTCCTTGGTCAACGGCGGATTCCCTGGTCAACAGTCTGGTTCCATGGTCCACAGACTGGTTGCTTGGGCAAAATACTGGTTCTTTGGTCAACGGCTGGTTCCTTGGTCAACACACTGGTTGCTTGGTCAAAATACTGGTTCTTTGGGCAAGATAGTGGTACTTTGGTATGTATGCTTATTACGGCCCGTTAGAACATAAGTCACTGATGACAGCTCCACCACGTGTGCGGAGCAACCCCGAAAAAAACACGTCATTAATCTGTTTTAAAAGTTAGTTTCGGCGATGACGGTTCGAAAAGTATTCGCGGGGAAAAACTATCGACAGAACATGTCTAACTTTGAGCCCTACTCGCTCTGTTCTGGATCGGTCTGAGAGAGCGTGGGCCAGCGTAGCGCAGTCAACAGCGAGGTGGGATGCAAGCAAGGGATGTTTTGGCAGAGGTGGTGGCAAGGGCGAGAGCGTTGGGGATAGGGTGGGCTGGGGGGTGGGGGGGGGGGCTTCAGGAGGAAGAGGCGAGGAAGTGGGCGATTGCGGTGAGCCTGGAGCCGCCTGGAACATCCAAATGCAACCGGAAATGGCAGATATGAAAGTCAATGACGCAGGTTGGGATATCAAGGTCATGCGTTGAGGCAAGAGCCAGGAGCTTACTGCCCCTGGTGCTCATGTTGATGTTGTTCGCCAGCCTGTTGGATGCTTAAGTTAGTTAGTCCCAGAGTCTCGCTCGGTCTGCAGCCATCCCTGTCTGATTGGTGAACAAGGCCTTCCAAGTCAATGACCGGTTTCACTCGGTCTGCCGCCATCCCTGTCTGATTGGTGAACAAGGCCTTCCAAGTCAATGACCAGTCACACTCGGTCTGCCATCACCCCTGTCTGATTGGTGAACAAGACCTTCCAAGTCAATGACCGGTTTCACTCGGTCTGCCTCCATCCTTGTCTGATTGGTGAACAAGGCCTTCTAAGTCAATGACCAGTTTCACTCGGTCTGCCTACATCCCTGTCTGATTGGTGAACAAAACCTTCCAAGTCAATGACCAGTTTCACTCGGTCTGCCTCCATTCCTGTCTGATTGGTTAACAAGGCCTTCCAAGTCAATGACCGGTTTCACTCGGTCTGTCTCCATCCCGATCTGATTGGGGAACAAGGCCTTCCAAGTCAATGACCAGTTTCACTCGGTCTGCCTCCATTCCTGTCTGATTGGTGAACAAGGCCTTCCAAGTCAATGACCAGTTTCACTCGGTCTGCCTCCATCCCTGTCTGATTGGTGAACAAGGCCTTCTAAGTCAATGACCGGTTTCACTCGGTCTGCCTCCATCCCTGTCTGATTGGTGAACAAGGCCTTCCAAGTCAATGACCAGTTTCACTTGGTCTGCCTCCATCCCTGTCTGATTGGTGAACAAGGCCTTCCTAGTCAATGACCAGTTTCACTCGGTCTGCCTCCATCACTGTCTGATTGGTGAACAAGGCCTCCTAAGTCAATGACCAGTTTCACTCGGTCTGCCTCCATCCCTGTCTGATTGGTGAGCAAGGCCTATTAAGTCAATGACCGGTTTCACTCGGTCTGCCTCCATCCCTGTCTGATTGGTGAACAAGGTCTTGTAAGTCAATGACCAGTTTCACTCGGTCTGCCTCCATCCCTGTAAGATTGGTGAACAAGGCCTTCCAAGTCAATGACCAGTTTCACTCGGTCTGCCTCCATTCCTGTCTGACTGGTGAACAAGGCCTTCCAAGTCAATGACCAGTTTCACTTGGTCTGCCTCCATCCCTGTCTGATTGGTGAACAAGGCCTTCCTAGTCAATGACCGGTTTCACTCGGTCTGCCCCCATCCCTGTCTGATTGGTGAACAAGGCCTCCTAAGTCAACGACCAGTTTCACTCGGTCTGCCTCCATCCCTGTCTGATTGGTGAACAAGGCCTTCTAAGTCAATGACCGGTTTCACTCGGTCTGCCTCCATCGCTGTCTGATTGGTGAACAAGGCCTTGTAAGTCAATGACCAGTTTCACTCGGTCTGCCTCCATCCCTGTATGATTGGTGAACAAGGCCTTCCAAACCAATGACCAGTTTCACTCGGTCTGCCTCCATCCCTGTATGATTGGTGAACAAGGCCTTGTAAGTCAATGACCAGTTTCACTCGGTCTGCCTCCATCCCTGTATGATTGGTGAACAAGGCCTTCCAAGTCAAGGACCAGTTTCACTCGGTCTGCCTCCATCCCTGTCTGATTGGTGAATAAGGCCTGCCTAGTCAATGACCAGTTTCACTCGTTCTGCCTCCATCCCTGTCTGATTGGTGAACAAGGTCTTGTAAGTCAATGACCGGTTTCACTCGGTCTGCCTCCATCCCTGTCTGCTTGGTGAACAAGGCCTTGTAAGTCAATGACCAGTTTCACTCGGTCTGCCTCCATCCCTGTCTGATTGGTGAGCAAGGCCTTGTAAGTCAATGACCAGTTTCACTCGGTCTGTCTCCATCCCTGTCTGATTGGTGAACAAGGCCTTCTAAGTCAATGACCGGTTTCACTCGGTCTGCCTCCATCCCTGTCTGCTTGGTGAACAAGGCCTTGTAAGTCAATGACCAGTTTCACTCTGTCTGCCTCCATCCCTGTATGATTGGTGAACAAGGCCTTCCAAGTCAATGACCAGTTTCACTCGGTCTGCCTCCATCCCTGTCTGATTGGTGAACAAGGCCTTCCAAGTCAATGACCAGTTTCACTCGGCCTGCCTCCATCCCTGTTTGATTAGTGAACAAGGCTTTCCAAGTCAATGACCAGTTTCACTCGGTCTGCCTCCATTCCTGTCTGATTTGTGAACAAGGCCTTCCAAGTCAATGACCAGTTTCACTCGGCCTGCCTCCATCCCTGTCTGATTAGTGAACAAGGCCTTCCAAGTCAATGACCGGTTTCACTCGGTCTGCCTCCATCCCTGTCTGATTGGTGAACAAGGCCTTCCAAGTCAATGACCAGTTTCACTCGGTCTGCCTCCATCACTGTCTGATTGGTGAACAAGGCCTCCCAAGTCAATGACCGGTTTCACTCGGTCTGCCTCCATCCCTGTCTGATTGGTGAACAAGGCCTTCCAAGTCAGTGACCAGTTTCACTCGGTCTGCCTCCATCCTTGTCTGATTGGTGAACAAGGCCTTCCAAGTCAATGACCGGTTTCACTCGGTCTGCCTCCATCCATGTCTGATTGGTGAACAAGGCCTTCCAAGTCAATGACCAGTTTCACTCGTTCTGCCGCCATCCATGTCTGATTGGTGAACAAGGCCTTCCAAGTCAATGACCAGTTTCACTCGGTCTGACTCCATCCCTGTCTGATTGGTGAACAAGGCCATCCAAGTCAATGACCAGTTTCACTCGGTCTGCCTACATCCCTGTCTGATTGGTGAACAAGGCCTTCCAAGTCAATGACCAGTTTCACTCGGTCTGCCTCCATTCCTGTCTGATTGGTGAACAAGGCCTTCCAAGTCAATGACCAGTTTCACTCGGTCTGCCTCCATCCCTGTCTGATTGGTGAACAAGGCCTTCCAAGTCAATGACCAGTTTCACTTGGTCTGCCTCCATCCCTGTCTGATTGGTGAACAAGGCCTTCCTAGTCAATGACCAGTTTCACTCGGTCTGCCTCCATCACTGTCTGATTGGTGAACAAGGCCTCCTAAGTCAATGACCAGTTTCACTCGGTCTGCCTCCATCCCTGTCTGATTGGTGAGCAAGGCCTATTAAGTCAATGACCGGTTTCACTCGGTCTGCCTCCATCCCTGTCTGATTGGTGAACAAGGTCTTGTAAGTCAATGACCAGTTTCACTCGGTCTGCCTCCATCCCTGTAAGATTGGTGAACAAGGCCTTCCAAGTCAATGACCAGTTTCACTCGGTCTGCCTCCATTCCTGTCTGACTGGTGAACAAGGCCTTCCAAGTCAATGACCAGTTTCACTTGGTCTGCCTCCATCCCTGTCTGATTGGTGAACAAGGCCTTCCTAGTCAATGACCGGTTTCACTCGGTCTGCCCCCATCCCTGTCTGATTGGTGAACAAGGCCTCCTAAGTCAACGACCAGTTTCACTCGGTCTGCCTCCATCCCTGTCTGATTGGTGAACAAGGCCTTCTAAGTCAATGACCGGTTTCACTCGGTCTGCCTCCATCCCTGTCTGATTGGTGAACAAGGCCTTGTAAGTCAATGACCAGTTTCACTCGGTCTGCCTCCATCCCTGTATGATTGGTGAACAAGGCCTTCCAAACCAATGACCAGTTTCACTCGGTCTGCCTCCATCCCTGTATGATTGGTGAACAAGGCCTTGTGAGTCAATGACCAGTTTCACTCGGTCTGCCTCCATCCCTGTATGATTGGTGAACAAGGCCTTCCAAGTCAAGGACCAGTTTCACTCGGTCTGCCTCCATCCCTGTCTGATTGGTGAATAAGGCCTGCCTAGTCAATGACCAGTTTCACTCGTTCTGCCTCCATCCCTGTCTGATTGGTGAACAAGGTCTTGTAAGTCAATGACCGGTTTCACTCGGTCTGCCTCCATCCCTGTCTGCTTGGTGAACAAGGCCTTGTAAGTCAATGACCAGTTTCACTCGGTCTGCCTCCATCCCTGTCTGATTGGTGAGCAAGGCCTTGTAAGTTAATGACCAGTTTCACTCGGTCTGTCTCCATCCCTGTCTGATTGGTGAACAAGGCCTTCTAAGTCAATGACCGGTTTCACTCGGTCTGCCTCCATCCCTGTCTGCTTGGTGAACAAGGCCTTGTAAGTCAATGACCAGTTTCACTCTGTCTGCCTCCATCCCTGTATGATTGGTAAACAAGGCCTTCCAAGTCAATGACCAGTTTCACTCGGCCTGCCTCCATCCCTGTCTGATTGGTGAATAAGGCCTTCCAAGTCAATGACCAGTTTCACTCGGCCTGCCTCCATCCCTGTCTGATTAGTGAACAAGGCTTTCCAAGTCAATGACCAGTTTCACTCGGTCTGCCTCCATTCCTGTCTGATTTGTGAACAAGGCCTTCCAAGTCAATGACCAGTTTCACTCGGCCTGCCTCCATCCCTGTCTGATTAGTGAACAAGGCCTTCCAAGTCAATGACCGGTTTCACTCGGTCTGCCTCCATCCCTGTCTGATTGGTGAACAAGGCCTTCCAAGTCAATGACCAGTTTCACTCGGTCTGCCTCCATCACTGTCTGATTGGTGAACAAGGCCTCCCAAGTCAATGACCGGTTTCACTCGGTCTGCCTCCATCCCTGTCTGATTGGTGAACAAGGCCTTCCAAGTCAGTGACCAGTTTCACTCGGTCTGCCTCCATCCTTGTCTGATTGGTGAACAAGGCCTTCCAAGTCAGTGACCAGTTTCACTCGTTCTGCCTCCATCCCTGTCTGATTGGTGAACAAGGTCTTGTAAGTCAATGACCGGTTTCACTCGGTCTGCCTCCATCCATGTCTGATTGGTGAACAAGGCCTTCCAAGTCAATGACCAGTTTCACTCGTTCTGCCGCCATCCATGTCTGATTGGTGAACAAGGCCTTCCAAGTCAATGACCAGTTTCACTCGGTCTGACTCCATCCCTGTCTGATTGGTGAACAAGGCCATCCAAGTCAATGACCAGTTTCACTCGGTCTGCCTACATCCCTGTCTGATTGGTGAACAAGGCCTTCCAAGTCAATGACCAGTTTCACTCGGTCTGCCTCCATCCCTGTCTGATTGGTGAACAAGGCCTTCCAAGTCAATGACCAGTTTCACTCGGTCTGCCTCCATCCCTGTCTGATTGGTGAACGTCGCCTCCCAAGTCAATGACCAGTTTGACTCGGTCTGCCTCCATCCATGTCTGATTGGTGAACAAGGCCTTCCAAGTCAATGTCCAGTTTCACTCGGCCTGCCTCCACCGGTCTGCCTTTCTCCCTGCCTCCGCTGGTGTGGTGCTGTACCGTGCTGAGAGGCAGATATCTGACCGGCTGGGTCTGTGTCGCGATAACACAGGCACCAGCCAGGGCGGTTGCCATGACGCTGTTGTCTTAACCACGTGGCCATCTGGTTCAGAACGCAGCTGTCCATCAATCAATTGTTTATCGTTTTTTTTTCTTCGTCATATTCGGTAGTTAGTGGCACTGTAGGCCATTGATTTAGATGCTACGATGAGCTTATACAGCGCCACATGGCTAACAAAAGCTAAGTTCCAGCAACTGATGTGGACCTATTTAATGCAACAAATTACCTTACTATGTGATTAATTTATTGGTGAATATCACTCACTTCGAGCCACAATTGTACTGAGATCTGACTAACTTTATGAAGAACATTTACCGTTCCTTGCGAAAATCATCAAACGTAATTCACATATCGTATCTTGGCTCGTACTATCTCATCGTCTTCATCGGTGCTGTCCCGTTGGAAGTCCAATGTGCCGAGGGTGTCGTAATCCGCACTTTTCACTTCGGGAAATCTCGTCCGGACTCGCGGTGTCCGGCGCGACAGCAACAACGGCGTTGCCGGTGGCAACCGCCTGTTCATCTGTCTCTGTAGCGTTATCTGCTGTAAGTCAGAAGGGTCGGGGTGGGGAGAGGGTGGGGAGAGGGGGGTGGGATGCGTGGGGCGAAAGAGCGCTTGAAAACCGGGAAAGAAAAGTGGAGGGTTGGTCGAGGGGTGGTGGTGGGGGGGGGGGCATCATCATTGAGAGTGGAAGTTAGCAGACGTAATACTTGCCTAGGCTGAGGAAGGAAAGAAGAAGGCACGAGAGTAGCGGAGAATGACGGGCAAGGATTTGGATTGACTAGAACGCCTCGGCAAATACAGGAATCTAACCACACGGAGAGACTGAAATTAACGACAAAAAAAATCCCACTCCGCCACCCTCAGCTGTTGGTTGCACTCAGACGCACTGCCCTGGCCGTTTTGGGGGATGGAAGGGGGTTGGAAGGGGGGGGGGGGGCGAGGGACGGGAGGAGCAGGAGCCAGGAAAACGAGGGAAAATTGTTGAGAAATAACGGGGAGTCTCGAAACTGAATCCAGGTCTGGTTGATTCCCACAACCTGTTCAGAATTGTGCGCCAGAAGAAGAAATACTACCTCTCGAGAAAACCGTTTCTCGCTGTATAGCGACGCACTTGATGAAGCGGGAGGTGAACCGGTCGGGAACGAAGAACGTTCCGCTGATAGAAATAGTCCGTCACTCTGCGACTCTTCCCACGGCAAAAAGATTTTTTGTTTCACTTTCAGACAGAAAATGTATTTTTACCGAAAGCCACGTCTTGTAGACCTGGCCTGCAGAATGGTGAAACTGATAAATGTTCCTTTTTGTTCTTGAAACACTTGCGATGGGCAAGCCGTAAAGTTTTAAAACTATTGTTATAGGTACAATTATTATGTCTGTAAAGACAACAACATGTAATAATGCATCGTAAAGTTTACAACACTATCTCTATATTGGTGACTGCATATAAAAGGAAATTGGGCAGGATCGTGAGTTTGGATATGTCAGACAAAGATTGACTTACCTTGTGTGTGGTATGTGCATGACAGAAAAAGTGACAATACCTAGGTACTGGTATGTGTATGTCAGACAAAGAGTGACAATACCTAGGTTCTGGTATGTGTATGTCAGACAAAGAGTGACAATACCTAGGTACTGGTATGTGTATGTCAGACAAAGAGTGACAATACCTAGGTTCTGGTATGTGTATGTCAGACAAAGAGTGACAATACCTAGGTTCTGGTATGTGTATGTCAGACAAAGAGTGACAATACCTAGGTTCTGGTGTGTGTCTGTCAGACAAAGGATGACAATATCTTGGTTCTTGTATGTGTATGTCAGACAAAGTGTGACAATACCTAGGTTCTGGTGTGTGTCTGTCAGGCAAAGGATGACACTATCTTGGTTCTTGTATTTGTATGTCAGACAAAGAGTGACAATACCTAGGTACTGGTATGTGTTTGTGAGATAAAGAGTGACAATACATAGGTCCTGGTATGTGTATATCAGACAAAGTGACAATACCTAGTTTATTGCATGTGTATGTCAGACAAATAGTGACATTACCTAGGTCCTGGTATGTGTATGTCAGGCAAAGATTGACAATACCTAGGTTCTGGTATGTGTATGTCAGACAAAGAGTGACAATACCTAGGTTCTGGTATGTGTATGTCAGACAAAGAGTGACAATACCTAGGTTCTGGTATGTGTATGTCAGACAAAGAGTGACAATACCTAGGTTCTGGTATGTGTATGTCAGACAAAGAGTGACAATACCTAGGTTCTGGTGTGTGTCTGTCAGACAAAGGATGACAATATCTTGGTTCTTGTATGTGTATGTCAGACAAAGTGTGACAATACCTAGGTTCTGGAGAGTGTCTGTCAGGCAAAGGATGACAATATCTTGGTTCTTGTATTTGTATGTCAGACAAAGAGTGACAATACCTAGGTACTGGTATGTGTTTGTGAGATAAAGAGTGACAATACATAGGTCCTGGTATGTGTATATCAGACAAAGTGACAATACCTAGTTTATTGCATGTGTATGTCAGACAAATAGTGACAATACCTAGGTCCTGGTATGTGTAAGTCAGAAAAAGAGTGACAATATCTAGGTTCTGGTGTGTGTATGTCAGACAAAGATTGACTTTACCTAGTTCGGGTTATGTGTATGTCAGACAAAGAGTGACAATACCTAGTTTGTGGTATGTGTATTTCACAGAAAGATTGACCGTACCTAGGCCCTAATACATGTATGTCAGACGAGGCTTGACAATACCCAGGCTTGGGATTGTATATGCGCTAGGCACTGCCTCGTTCGATAAGGAATTGCTGGTCGTTATGCACCTAAAGCGGTTACCGGTGGGAAGTGTGGTCGAAGTGTGGTCGCTATATTCAGTCTTCACTATATGGCAAATACAGACGAAGAATCGAAAACATAATCGTGACAAGCCAGGTGGTTGCTGAAGAACTATAGCAACTACGTCAGAAACGCAAAACTCCATCATAACCGTTCTTTTCGGTGTTCAGACCGATCCACCGGGCTCCTAGTTTTTCGTGTTGAACAGTTAATATTGGTTGTTGGGAACACGTAATCTATAAGGAATGTCAGCCTGATCTGTGATCTGATCTGATGTGGCATGTGATTTTACCGTGTCCATTTCCAGTTTGCCAAAAACTGCAAGAGAAAGAGGTGAAGTGTCGGTTTGCAATCACTGACTACCTTGAACTATGGTCCATGACCATCAGTTATGCATACAGTAACCTTATAACGTGGAGGAATATTGGATTATTGTAAAGAGTACAATAAATGGTAAACTCTGCTGTAGTTTCTCTGTAACAACGTATAACGTATTAACCCCCATACGTTGGCTGCCAGGATAAGGCCTATGTTGTTGAGCCTAGATTGTGGAGTGAATCTTTTTCAAGCCGAGCATATTCCGCCTAGACATGGAGAGTTCAGTGACAGTTGTGTATTAGGTTAGACGTAACATTGTAATGACTTCAGAGGAAGGACATAATTGATGGATGCTGGACACCGATGGTTGTTCACACCGCGCTAGTTAGTTGTACTAACTTACTAATATGGTTGGTACTCCCAAGTGGTTGTAGAGTTAGGCCTTACACCCAGACAGTCGGGATTTACAGGTTACACGTACAGTCGTGATTTACAGGTGGTTGTTATACCCAGACAGTTGTGACTTGCAGGTGGTCTTTATACCCAGACAGTTGTGATTTACAGTTGGTCGTTATACCCAGACAGTCGTGATTTACAGGGGGTCGTTATACCCAGACAGTCGTGATTTACAGGTGGTCATTATACCCAGACAGTCGTGATTTACAGGTGGTTGTTATACCAAGACAGTTGTGATTTACAGGTGGTTGTTATACCAAGACAGTTGTGATTTACAGGTGGTTGTTAAACCAAGACAGTTGTGATTTACAGGTGGATGTTATACCCAGACAGTCGGGATTTACAGGTGGTCGTTATACCAAGACAGTTGTGATTTACAGGTGGTTGTTATACCAAGACATTTGTGATTTACAGGTGGTTGTTATACCAAGACAGTCGTGATTTACAGGTGGTCATTATACCCAGACAGTCGTGATTTACAGGTGGTTGTTATACCAAGACAGTTGTGATTTACAGGTGGTTGTTAAACCAAGACAGTTGTGATTTACAGGTGGATGTTATACCCAGACAGTCGGGATTTACAGGTGGTCGTTATACCAAGACAGTTGTGATTTACAGGTGGTTGTTATACCAAGACATTTGTGATTTACAGGTGGTTGTTATACCAAGACAGTCGTGATTTACAGGTAGTTGTTATACCAAGACAGTTGTGATTTACAGGTGGTTGTTATACCAAGACAGTTGTGATTTACAGGTGGTTGGTATACCCAGACAGTCGTGATTTACAGGTGGTCGTTATACCAAGACAGTTGTCATTTACAGGTGGTTGTTATACCAAGACAGTCGTGATTTACAGGTGGTTGTTATACCAAGACAGTTGTGATTTACAGGTGGTCGTTATACCAAGACAGTTGTCATTTACAGGTGGTTGTTATACCAAGACAGTCGTGATTTACAGGTGGTTGTTATACCAAGACAGTTGTGATTTACAGGTGGTTGGTATACCCAGACAATCGTGATTTACAGGTGGTCGTTATACCAAGACAGTTGTCATTTACAAGTGGTTGTTATACCAAGACAGTTGTGATTTACAGTTGGTTGTTATACCAAGACAGTTGTGATTTACAGGTGGTGGTTATACCCAGACAGTCGTGATTTACAGGTGGTCGTTATACCAAGACAGTTGTGATTTACAGTTGGTTGTTATACCAAGACAGTTGTGATTTACAGGTGGTGGTTATACCCAGACAGTCGTGATTTACAGGTGGTCGTTATACCAAGACAATGGTGATTTACAGGTGGTTGTTATACCCAGACAGTCATGATTTACAGGTGGTTGTTATACCAAGACAGTCATGATTTACAGGTGGTCGTTATACCCAGACAGTTGTGATGTACAAGTGGTTGTTATACCAAGACAGTTGTGATTTACAGGTGGTTGTTATACCAAGACAGTCGTGATTTACAGGTGGTCGCTATACCAAGACAGTCGTGATTTACAGGTGGTCGTTACACCAAGACAGTTGTGATTTACAGGTGGTTGTTATACCAAGACAGTCGGGATTTCTAGGTGGTCGCTATACCAAGACAGTCGTGATTTACAGGTGGTCGTTATACCCAGACAGTTGTGATTTACAGATGGTCGTTATACCAAGACAGTCGGGATTTCTAGGTGGTCGTTATACCAAGACAGTCGTCATTTACAGGTGGTCGTTATCCCCAGACAGTCGTGATTTACAGGTGGTTGGTATACCCAGACAGTCGTGATTTACAGGTGGTTGTTATACCAAGACATTTCTGATTTACAGGGGGTTGTCATACCAAGACAGTTGTGATTTACAGGTGGTTGTTATACCCAGACAGTCGTGATTTACAGGTGGTCGTTATACCCAGACAGTCATGATATACAGGTGGTTGTTATACCAAGACAGTTGTGATTTACAGGTGGTTGTTATACCCAGACAGTTGTGATTTACAGGTGGTTGTTATACCCAGACAGTCATGATATACAGGTGGTTTTTATGCCAAGACAGTTGTGATTTACAGGTGGTTGTTATACACACAGTCGTGATTTACAGGTGGTGGTTATACCCAGACAGTCGTGATTTACAGGTGGTCATTATACCCAGACAGTCGTGATTTACAGATGGTCGTTATACCAAGACAGTCGTGATTTACAGGTGGTTGTTATACCAAGACAATTGTGATTTACAGGTGGTCGTTATACCAAGACAGTCGTGATAAACAGGTGGTTGTTATGCCCAGACAGCCGTGATTTAAGGTTACACGCACAGTCGTGATTTACAGGTGGTTGTTATACCCAGACATTTGTGATTTACAGATGGTCGTTATACCAAGACAATCGTGATATACAGGTGGTTGTTATATCCAGACAGTCGTGTTTTACAGGTGGTCGTTATCCCTAGACAGCGTGATTTACAGGTGGTCGTTATACCCAGACATTCGGGATTAAGGTCGATAGCGGGTGGCGCCTGGCGGATTTTTTTATTTTCCCCATTTTTGGGTTTCAATGACAATCAATATCAATCTATGTCATCCATCAAATATTAGTTCCTCTGCCAGATTTGCATGTATCTTATGTTTTACAAGCAAAGACACAAAATATTCGGTGATTGCCTATACGGGCCGAAAGGCAAAATTGTGATAAATCAGCATTTTGGCCTATTTTATGGGCTATTTGGGTTACAACTGAGTTTATAGAGCAAAAGTTAGTAACATATCTTTTTTTGTTTTCTATGTATTCACCATGACACTCGGCTTCAGAAAACATTTTTTTGGAGACGTCTATCGTCCAGTTTCTTTTTGGAGGGCTTCGACATTTTGAAAAAAAACACATTATAAAGTATCTCATAGACCGCCGTGTTAAAAAATGTGTTAGTCAAGTAAACAAATTTTATTACGTTTTCAAGTAGATCAATAAACAATACTTACTTAGAGAAAAAAGAAAAAGAAATTGTCGACGAAAGGTTTTTGACCCCCACCCCCACTCGCTCTCGACCTTAAGCTATGGTATTTACAGGTGGCTGTTACGTCTCTGTTATAATATATTCAGGTAGTTGCTAGATCTATGCGATAGTATGGTACGATATTATTTACAGGTGGTTGTTAACACACCTACATGACGACACATTGTAAAGTAGAAAAGAACGTCTTGTAATGGGTCATCAAAGAAAAGGTTGGTTGGCATGCGTCCGTCAGCCAAAGACGATGGATGAAATCCAACAAAGGAAAGTGGTACATATAAGTCACTTTATTGCCTTTGTGGCAATGCATTTTTTATCCATCACGATGTGATTTTATTGCGGGGGTGCGTATGATCTGCAGTCGAAGATACCACAAGTGTGTATGGATTTACAGTGTTTTCGTCCTGAGTTAACTTCCGAGGTGTTTGCACCACATTTAACCCTGATTTCCGGTCCACAATCACGCGGCGATTTTTGTGTGAAATTCACCAGACACTTGTCGGGTAAAAATATAGAAGGCAAATATAGAACCGACAATCGTGTACAAACATACCGAAGAGGAAAAACAAATATGGGAAAAGCCCACTACGTTGGAACTAATTGCCGAAAAACCCCGGACACACCCATTGAGGTTCAAGGGCGGTAAACACCAAGTTATTTATTTCGGCATGCCTCTCCCTCCGCCCCGCCCTTCCCCCCGTGCCTCTCGGCTACCGTCCTCCTACCCTCCTCTCCCCCCTCCCCCAAGGAGTCCAGTGGTCCCTACACACACGCCTCTTTCTGTTCTGGTTTCTACTGTGTGCTGCAATCTCGACCCAGTCTTGAGTAACTCCCACCACTCCCCCCCCCCCCCCAACCCATCTCTCCTCCTCTCTCTCTTCCCCCTGGCCTTCTATCAGCCACAACATGATTACAGCACACTGCCCGCGCTCCGGCACCACCACCACGCCCACCCCCACCGCCCCCTCTCCCACCCCTACCCTCGCCACCACCACCGCCACCACCATCGCCACCATCCCCAGTTACCACCACCGACCTCCCACCGCCACTGCCACCACCCGCACCCGCCACTACCGCCGCGGTCGCCGCCGCCCGAGCGACCCGTGGACTGGTTTGCTGCGGGACAGCCACTCAAGAGAATCAGATATGTCGGCAATCACGCCACCGCTGGCCAGTAGTGGCCCAGCAGAGACCGGCCAGTCCAAGAGGAGCCAGCCTGCTTGACTTAGAAGGCCACCTCGATTAAAACACGCCCGCCACACAAATTCACCCTCCCCAACCACCCACCCTCCCTCCATGCCACACCCGCCATTTTTCGGTTTCCAATGACACGCCAAACTGCAGTTCATCTTCAAACTCCAACATTAAACAAGTGAGTTTACATGTAACACGGGTGAGATTTGTAAAAACCAAAAATTGTAGCTGTAAGATGTTCCGTTGCTGCTTTTAATTGGTGAGATCCATTTCACCCCCGGCTGATGACGCCGCCTTGCGAGAGAGCCCGGCATCAATCAGCAGCAGCTGCTGGTGAACGGCTGCAGCTTGCAGCAGCAGCAGCAGCAGCAGCAAGTGGGGGGCTGCTTCCACCGCCCGGGGCCCGCCTTACATCAAGATACCTTGTCTGGCAAGGGAAACTTCACTTTCCCCCCTCGGAGCGAGGAAATTTTCCGTAATCTTCCGCCTGGTGGTCATAGTAATCTGAGGTTTTGTTATGGGCTGATAAGCATGGGTGCGGTTTCAAGCGATTGTGTTTTCTTTACGAGAGTGAGCAAACGCTTATATCTGGTATTGACAAGGTTATTGGAAGGTCAGTGTGCCAATTGGGTGGCTCAGGGCGTTATTTTATCGCTTTCATGTGTCGATTTTCCGCGAAAATTCACATTAAGGCTAATAGTACGGTCCATTTGTCATTAACATGGTGTTGTTACCCATACTACATTACTACACTGCCACCAGAACTGCTGAGCCGCATTTGATTCCCACACATTGCTGACGTGCTTTCTTATAAAGATGAGTTAGCTGTAGGCTGCTTCGTCTTGTGATCTTGAATTGGGAACAGCAAATCTAGCTCAGGTAATAAGAAGGCTGGACTGCAGATCAACAGGTCGTGGGTTCGCGCCCGCATCGGGGGCATGTTGCATCCGACTCTATTTCAGTGGCATTTCTTGGCCATGGTTTGCATCGATTTTGCAAAATGTAACTTTGTACTTGCATATGGTGACTGTAATTATAACGAAAATACATTATGACGATGACCACATTTGCAACTCCAGATAATAGTCATTTCGCACCATGAAGTTCCATATGTACTGTATCAGATTTTGTATGGGTTTGCTGCTTTTAATGACCTTAATAGCCAATCAAACGATATCATTGCATGCCGTATCGGCGCGCAGTCCCTCAAAGTGACGAGGATTTGCTATAACTCAGGAAAGGTGAGACAGCCAGGGAGGTGCGGAGACACACTTTCCCGTTATCGCCCTCGGGCCAGGGAGTTACGGCCTCGTAACGACCGATTGCCGATTGCGTCGCCCTGTCCGCCTCACCGTGCGGTCTGGCAGGGATTACCCGGGTGAAGTGCGCTCTTCCTGATGTCCAGTATCGCCGCCGCTCCCTGGCCAAGTAGAGCGGCCAGGTCAGAGAAGGCAGGGTGAGCGTGAGATCGCTGTCCGACGGGGGGAGGAGGGGAGTCGTCCGCGATGTCTGAATGGGAGCTGCTACTGCTGCTGCCGCTGCTGCTGTTGGTACGAGTGGTGGCTTGCAGCAGGCAGGCTGGCTGAGGCTGGTCGACGCGGCTGCAATCGTGCGTGGAGCAGCTGTGTGCCGCAGCCCAGCTTCCTTCAACTGGCTGGTTCCCCCGATGGGATGGGGTGGTAGCCAGCGGCGGCCTGCCTGGTTCCCTGACTAGCTGGTTCGGGGAGGGCAGTGGTAGTATATTTTGCTGCCCTTGAATGCGGAAGTGTGTCTGTCGTCGCGCGCACTTCCTGCGCACTGTCAACCCATTTTACGCGGACAGTGTTAGAGCCTCCTGTGAGTCGACCTTCCAATGTTGGCCTTCAAACATTTCCGCCTTCTCCGCCAGGGTGCAGCACCGTCCGCCATATGGGCCGGCTTTGGTTGTTTCACCTTATGGCCTCCACCCAGTTATCAGCCCTACCATAGTGTCAGTATAGTGTAAAGCTACCATGTTAAGCAACTTTTATTATTCCCAGCCCCATCGGAAAATAACGTAGAAATATATTGTGCAAATACAGATTCTGCAGAGCTACCATCTTAACCAAGTTACGATTGTTCCCAGTCGCAGCGGAAAATAACATTTTAATAATATGTTGTGCAATTAAAAATGTGATTAATTATGTCTGACGGCTCCCCTAATCGAGCTTATTTCCCGGAAAATAACACTCCGTCGTATACTTCCGTCGTTGGTTCCAATCGGCGGCCAATCTAAGCTATACCGTCACACACACCACACTGCTATGTAGACCCAAGGGTCCCCCTACGCCCATTAGGTTAGATCCATTGTCCATTTCATATGTCATTAGACCTCCTAGCGGAGAGTATTCAACCTCCTTCTTCCTCATACATGTTACATTACAGCTGGATTTTGCACCCCCCCCCCCTTGCCCATACTTTATTTATCCCTGTAAAGGTAAAGTAGAACAATGGTGTAGAATAAACGATTAAATACCACTGTTACATTCTAACATATAATATCAAGATATATATATATTCTGGTTCGGTTGAAAATACAAATAACTTGCGATGATTTACATTATAATACGTCGTAAATGATATTTTGCATGGATTGGATATTAGGCCACCTTGATGCATATTGTGTTAAACTATTTTGGAAGACGGGGACACGTAACGCACATTAAGATATGTCAATCTCTTCTTTGGGAGTAAGTATGTCATTTATTTATCTCTATTATTATAAAGGCTCGTACCTCCAGCAAACCATACTCAATACGTGTTTCTTGATACGGAGCCTGGTTTATGGTTCGTAATCTCCGCCTGTTGGGGAAGTTCTTGGAATCTGTTACATTGAAAAGACGGGTGAGTAACTGTACCGATGTTCTACCTTCCTGTGAGATGTACTCTACGACCTTATGATAGGCCATTGTTTCTTATCTGTCCGCCCTTACCCCCATATCCACCCCCTCCCCGCCCCCGCCCCTGCCCCCGGCCCCGCCCCGCACCCGCTTCCAACTACCCCGCCCTATCCTGTGGTGATTTGTATTGTTCATGCATACCCGCTCCCGCCGACGCCCCCCCCCCCTCTCCGTTTACAAGCCATCCACCCCCATATACAACCTGGATGACTCCGTGCCTGCAAACAGAGAATTGCCAGATACCCTCCCCCATATTACTTTAGGATGCCCCTGCCTCGGTGGCAAACATGCCGTATAGTCAGTCGATTAGGCCTGTACAGACAACGGCGTGGGACGAGCCAGGGGGTTACGGGGTGGGCTGTTTAGAGTGTGTCGGTACTGTGTTGTCATGGGGCGAGAGGAGACACTTGTTGTCTGTCTATCTGGGAGGGAGAGAAGCTGCTGCTACAGCGTGACACGCACCCCAGACGTGAAGACAAAAAAAACATGGACTTGTTTGACCTTTGTCGTCCTCCCTAACGCCCAGGGTTCACTAATATTACCGTCCCGTGGCGGTTGTTTGGCGTGGCTCCCAGCAAATCAGCTGCTGCTGCTGCTGCTGCTGCTGCTGCTGCTGCACCCAGACAGTCACAGCCTTCCTCGTGGCATCATCACTCATCACGTGATGGGGCGCTCTGAGGAAGGCACCGCTTTCCCCCCCGACTTTCAGTTTTCGGTGAAGGACCAAATGCCGAAGGGTTCATGTCCTACACCCTCGAGAATACAGGGATCGCTCTGGTTTAACCTCTCCAGACCCAGATTCGCTGGTGCCCGGCATGCGCAGAGATCAATATCCCTCTATGTGACGGTGTGACCTCTGTCGATTAATCGGTCCAATCAGGTTAGAGCAGATATGCAGCGAATTTTGCCCTTGTGCGCACCAAAGTGTCATGAAACGCTGTTTTCTACGTATATAACTCACTCATGGGCGCTCCGTATAAAGTGAGGCGTAGACCCACCAGCCACCGCTGCAATGGTCACAGCTTCCATCCAAGGCAGGCATCAAAGATAGATCGCCGAAACACTTTTAGAAACACCGAAAAATGTTAAGTACAATCTCCTGAGCAGTTTGTCATAAAACGTGCCATTGCAGCTCCACCCATGTGATTTGCCGAGACCTCTGCCTCGGGTGGCGCCGATAAAACATGCCATCAAGCACTGGAAGGCTTGGCCGGTCCCTCTCGTGGCGTGTTAGTGGATAGCGCCAGCGAAATACAAGCCGCTTCTTACCACCAACCTCCATTGGAAGCTGTGATTACTAACGATGTCGTTTATACCTGACTTCACAGGCAATAACTGATAACAAAAATAAAAGAAGAAACGCACACCAGAAAATTCAAACCAGTGTTACACATAGAGCTGGTAACCTCAATATTAAAGGGCAAAAAAAGAGCCAGAGAGAGTGGAGGAATTGTTCGAGGGTCGAGGATTGTTGATAGATTCCAACACCTCATCTGGATTGGAATAGGACTTTCGTCTAGACAGTCTAATGACCGACCCATTTATTGATTTATCAAACGCTAGTTCCAGACTCCCTTTGAACATTTATTCACACCAATTTTGTCTGGTTATGTCAAGCAGATCTAACATTACGCCCATCTAAACGGGAGTCTCAATTTTACGTTGATTACTCCCAGGCTTAAGCCGTGCCTCTCCTTTTTCTATATCAATCTGGAATGCTTCACACACACTTCCACACGGTATTGATTGCGTGAGAGCCCTTGACCCGTTCTGGTCGACGTGTGCCACTCACCACTCATAAAATACGGAAAACACATACATTGGGATTCACCAACGAACGTTGTGCCTTAGCATATATATGACGAATATTTAGCATATTTAGAAAAAAAATGCGTCTTTTTGAAGCTGGGTATGAATATTTATGACGATATGTATGCATATTTATGTCGATATTTATGCATATTTATGACGATATTTATGCATATTTATGACGATATTTATGCATATTTATGACGATGTTTATGCATATTTTTGTCGATATTTATGCATATTTATGACGATATTTATGCATATTTATGACGATATTTATGCATATTTATGACGATATTTATGCCTATTTATGACGATATTTCTGCATACTTATGAAGATGTATACATGTCTTCTAACGATATGTGTCACCATCATGACCATCCTCTGCCTCGTCTTGTCGATAAACACAATTATAATTTCAATATCATCATGCCATATAGGGAAGTGTAAGGGACTTCTTCACACTGAAATTGGTTGTTATCTATATATCTAAACAGGGTATTGCGTACAATCTAGAGAATAGTTTTTCATTTAAATGTATCTTAATATATTCGTCACCAACAAGACACAAGTGTCGCTCCCGATGTCGATAGCAGTACACACGATGCCCCGCGGCGCCCCCCCCCCCTTCCCCACCCCCAAACCCATTTTTCCCCTGCCCTGCTATTCCTTCCCCAACATCCCCACAAGCACCGAAACCAAGACGGCTATGGTCTCTACGAGGCTCATCGTTTCTGCGATTCTATTTTTCCTGCTGGCTCTTGGCGCCCCTGGTTTTGAGTGTAATTGCTGGAGACTGGCACGGGTGAGGGCGAGGGGGGCAGGGGTGGGGGGGGGAGCGTTTGGCGTTGAGCGCTGAGCGTGAAGAGTGCGGGGGAGGGGATTGTTGTGGAAAGGGTTGGTTAGGCGTGGAGGGGTTATGGCAGGTTATTGCGAGTTGGCCTGGCATGTTGGTCTGACTCCCGGGTCTGACGAGCAGGCTTTAAGCCATTCCCACGGGAAGAGGACAGACTTCTGTATATCCCGCCTGTGTTGTGGTTGGTGTAACCGAGTATGAGAGAGGAGAGAGGGAGCAATAGTATGGGGGATGGGAAGAGCGGCGAAAAAGCGATATTAGTTTTGAATAGGCCATGTTTGAAACGTTGTGGCAGACATTCCTAAGGGAATGAGAGGCTTCGGTAAAGAAAAAAAGGGTGAAAAAACGAGAATAGGGAATGAGAGGCTTCGGTAAAGAAAAAAGGGCGAAAGAACGAGAATAGGGAATGAGAGGCTTCGGTAAAGAAAAAAAGGGCGAAAGAACGAAAATAGAGAATGAGAGGCTTCGGTAAAGAAAAAAAGAGCGAAAAAACGAGAATAGGGAATGAGAGAAAGGAATGAAGGAAAACACCTGATGAAAGAATAAACAGAGAGAGAGAGAGAGAGAAAGGGAGGGAGATGGGAGGAGAGAGAGGGAGATTAGATGCGTTAAATAGACCGAACAAGAACACGGATTTAAAAGACATGAAACATGACGGCAAATATGGTTTACAAAAATTCAGGTTAAATGGCAGTTCCGACACTATTCCATTATTGCCAGAGATCGGGAGATGGTGTCCCAGACAGGATAGGCCAGTGATGGATAGCGAAAGAGCAAACGTTGCACCAAGGGTAGAATGATTTTCATTGAGTAAAGACAAGGTATCGAGCGAACAAGGGAGCACAGAAAAGTTCAGATTTTTCTCACTGGGGACGCCATCCGCCCACTACCCATGACCTTTGCCTACCTGCGTTTCCGGTTGTTCCGCTTCCGCAGGGGAGTTATCAACTAAAAGTACGAGTACATACCGACATCCCTGAACATGCTTTTGTCTCGGGGTGGGAGGCAGTGTTGACAAGCCTTAGGACTGACGAGGCAGAGCGGCGACTCGCAACAAAGGACCTACACCTAAAGGTTTTCAAGGCCGCTGGGTGGATACGAGTCTCCTCCTAGTTCCTCAGGCCGAGAACCGGAGGGCCGGGGCACCGTTCGCCCTCCTGTAGGCGGTGTTTACATGTTTTACCATTACACTTTAACACGTACGTCCACATATTGTAACAGGGCTGACTGGCTGGCTGACGGGTTGGTCCGTCGGTCGGCTGGGTGGGTGGAGGGGTTACAATGGCAGCGGACTTCCGGCAAGTGCCTCGAGCTCGCTCTGGGACGCTCTTAGCAGGGACCCCGCCCCAGCTGATCTATGTACCCTTGTAGGACACTACTTTAGCCTTCAGACTCCGGTCACCCTGTGTTATAATATGGATGCTCAGTCACGGAACTGTAACCGTTCTTACTTCAGGAGATCTCAATTGGGCAAGCGCATGTGATGTTATGTAATCCAAGGGAAGATGGCGATGGACCCGTTAAGACGACGGAATCAGTTCTTTTGTTTGTTGATTCGTCTGCAAACTGTCCTTTAATGTGCATTAATTATGGGAACCCGACTACGGTAATAAACAATAATAACAATAATTGAAAACATAATACGTCACTCCCCCCCCCCTCCCCCCCCCCCCCAACTCACCCGCGTCGTCGTCAGTTTTACTCCATCGTAATTACAAATACTCCCCCCCCCCGCCTTCACACACACACACACTGCTTGTTTTTCATCTTCCTTATGCCTAACGCTCAGTTGTCCGTTTAAATGTCATACGATGTAGGCCAAGAGCTCTTGTGGCTCTATGTTGTACACCGTACGGCGTTACTGCCGCTTTCACGCATCGTAAATCTTGCGATCCATTGAAAGAACAACCTCATTGTGACCTCGGCCCTTCCGAGTTTCACTATGTATTTATCTCCAAGATAAAAAGGGCTAAAACCACTGGGAAAATCACCATGAGATATTAGAGCATTTTGATATAACATGTCTGTAAGGTCTGCTATATGTCGAGTGTAGATGAAACGACCCGTCAAGCTCGGGGTGAAACGACAGTTCTCTTGTATAGTGTTAAACACGCCACGAGGCATCGATGTTAGTTGAGGTTAACAGTAACCAGACCCTCCTCTTGCGATAACCTAACGTGAAGTCACATACCTGTGTGTATACTACTTTCAAATACCATTATTTGCAATCCAAAGGGCCTTTCATTAGTAAGACAAAGACGCCATATTGTCAGACTAGACCGTTTCACGAGATGACGCTATCATTATCAATGATAATTGATAATGATAGCGTGTTTTTTTTATCATAATCCGAATGGAATTTTGAGATCACTTTCTCCTGAAATGTCGGAAACGTATTATACGGTAATATGTTACCTGGAAAGTACTGACCACCAAAGTATTATAGCGCGGGTTTGACCACAGTGTCGGATCCAGATATGCCGGGGGGGGAGGGGGGGGGAGGGGGGGGGGCGATTACGATATCGTACGGTGTATACAAGTCAACAATAAACAATAAACATTGGCACAAGTGCTATTGACCGACAATGATAAAATGACATGAGTTGATGTGATATATGTACATATGATAATGACAAAATAACAACCATTCTATCATCTATTTAAACCTTGCCCGTTAGCTAAGTTGCACAATGTGCACGAATTACAGTGACACATGAAAACATCCCAGGTTAACAGCATTGTATTGAATTCATTAACTTTATTTCTTTGTTGCGAATATTCCATAATTTGCTGCCTTTCTACTTTACTGAATTCTGTCCATAGGCTGTCGTCTTAAACGCGTGGCATACATAGAGTTGGTCCATCTTTTAACGTGTAATTGCTTTCCTTTAAATGATGCATGTCATGAACGTAACTGGGCCTCATCTCCATAGCTCATGATATGTTGGGTTTTTTATGCTATAAAGGTCAAATGGCGACATAAGAAGTTTTTTTTTATATAGCGTGCTTCTATGCAACTGACTTTATCACGGGTGAGTAGATGGGAGAGACAACGACATTCGACAGTCCTCCCCGCATCCCCTAAGTAGCCCCATTCCACCCCCTGATTCATGTATCCGTAACCGACCCCTCATATGCGATGATGCCGCACCGATGCGACCTTCTCTGGTTCTGCTCTAATGGGTGTCATAATGCTTTCACTTTTGCTTTTCGACAATGGCGTATTATCTATGCTCACGTGGCCTGCCTTGTGTCTGGTTGCAGGAGAAGCGAGACCTGATTGTCCAGGAGTTCTTTAGCACGGAGCAGCAATACGTGGAAGCTCTTCAGATGCTTGTCGAGGTAACGCACATTATGAAACCTCTTGGCCTCCATTTCACTTTTAACCGTGTGCTTTGTTATTGGGAAATAATAATTCTATTTCAAATTTGTCTTTCGTTTGCGATTGACTTTCGGAAGGCATTCTGGTAAACTTAGCCAGCTCCGGCTTATATGTTGTGTGTTCCGTTTTTTTTTGCGGGGTTGGGGGGTGGGGGGGGGGGCGACGTATTAATATAAACACGTTTAAGAGTCTTCCTCTTGGAGATTATTTGAGAGTTTTGAGGCTCTTAAAGCGAACGAAGGCTCTAGTTTCGGTTTGGGTGCATAGTCTGCAATGGAGCTTCCCGGGTACCGTAAATGGTCGTTCATAACGACAAAGATGATATTCCGAGAATTATACACAGCACAGAGAAAGCGATCTTAGGACACTGCCTTCCGGTCATTTGATGCATCTCCTTTGGAGCATGAAACCACGTTATCCTCCCGTCAACAGCTACTGTAACAATAAATGTATTATATTTTATTTACCTGAGGATTAAATACACATTCAAGCTATAACATTATATCACATATTGCCGTGAAAGGATAATATGACTTTGCTAATTAAGCATGAACACCCTATCCCCGTAATTGACCTCCGAGTAAGATTTACATCGTCATAGAAGAAACATGCTCCAGAAAAATACATGATTTATATCATCATATGAGAAATGAATACACCGCCATTTTGCGCTTTGCGCCAGAAATACATGACTTATATCATCATAGAAGAAATTAATATGCAGCTATTTTGCTTTGTGCTCCAGAAATACATGATTCCGATGAAGACACAAGGGATCCTAGACAGCAACATGGTGGACGACATATTCTACAAGATCAACGAAATCTACGTTCACCACGCCATGTTGCTCAACTTCCTGCACAAGTCCCTCAAGGACTGGGACACCCAGACGTCTACGATAGGCGGGACCATATACGGCATTGTAAGTACCTCAAGGACTGGGACACCCAGACGTCTACGATAGGCGGGACCATATACGGCATTGTAAGTACCTCAAGGACTGGGACACCCAGACGTCTACGATAGGCGGGACCATATACGGCATTGTAAGTACCATACACTGGAGCCTCTTAGATATATATATCGCATTCCCAACACAAAATGATTATGTCACCACCAAGCACCTTGGCCAAACGTAAGCAACTCGCATGGGCGGATCCAGGGGGGAAGGCGCGACCCGACCCCACCCCCCCCCCCCTTTTAGGGTCAAAATTTATACCATTTAACATATGAAAAACAAAACCGCCCCCCCCCGTCCAGCATATCCGGATCCGACCCTGAAACCGGCCCCCCCGTATCCAGATTTTCTAGATCCGCCCCTGAAACCGGCCCCCCCGTATCCAGATTTTCTAGATCCGCCCCTGACTCGCACCCATCAATGACATGTGTTTTTGAATGAGTGATAATATCACTGAAACCTTAATGCGACAACCTGCCTCAAAGAGAGCATCTTCATAAAGCGACCACCTCCCTTAAACGGCAGCGTCTCCCTCACGATGACCTCTGCAACGAAGCCACCATCTCCACGAAATCACCTACTCACTACAGCGACCACTCCCATAAAGCCAGGGGCCGGCCCGGTAGCTCGGTAGGTTAGAGCGCTCGCCTTGAGTGCTCTGGTCACCTGAGAGTCTAACTGCACGTGGATCGATGGTTCGAGCCCCGCTGTGGCCATGTCTGTGTGGCCGCAGGATAAAGATCCCATGTCCTTCTTCGCAAAGAGTAGGGGGTTGCGCCCGGGGAAGCGATATGAAAAGTGGTTAGAGCACAAAATCAAAAGTGGTTAAACGTCCTGAATATACAACCAACCAATCCGTAAAGCCACCAGCTCTCTAAAGCCAACGTCTTTCTACAAGGACCTTTAGCATACCCCCCCCCCCCATGGGTAAGTAAGCATTCCCTTAAGCCATTTGTCTCTATAAGATAATCACATTGATAAATATACTCTTCCGGAGTCAACTCCCCAATCAAATCACCTTCCTAAACCCATCACCACTTGAACCAGAACACCTCCGTAAACCAGTCTCCTCCCCAAGCCCATCACCCCTTTAACTCAATCACCTTCTTAAACCAAGCACCTCCCTAAACCAGTCTCCTCCCTAAGCCCATCACCCCTTTAACTCAATCACCTTCTTAAACCAAGCAGCTCCCTAAACCAGTCTCCTCCCCAAGCCCATCACCCCTTTAACTCAATCACCTTCTTAAACCAAGCAGCTCCCTAAACCAGTCTCCTCCCTAAGCCCATCACCCCTTTAACTCAATCACCTTCTTAAACCAAGCAGCTCCCTAAACCAGTCTCCTCCCTAAGCCCATCACCCCTTTAACTCAATCACCTTCTTAAACCAAGCAGCTCCCTAAACCAGTCTCCTGCCTAAGCCCATCACCCCTTTAACTCAATCACCTTCTTAAACCAAGCAGCTCCCTAAACCAGTCTCCTCCCTAAGCCCATCACCCCTTTAACTCAATCACCTTCTTAAACCAAGCAGCTCCCTAAACCAGTCTCCTCCCTAAGCCCATCACTCTTTTAACCCAATCACCTTCCTAAACCAAACACCTCCCTAAATCAATCACCCCTTTAACCCAATCGTCTTCTTAAACCAAATACCTCCCTAAACCATTCACTTTCTTATACCAATCACCTCCCTAAACTACTCATCTTTTTATGCCAATCACCTCCCTGAGTCAATCACCTCCCTAAACAGTCGGGAGTCGACGGAGAGTTCCCGAGGCCAATGTTAACCAGGTAATATCAATCAGCGACCGTATTCCTGGCGGCTTCACGACCCATCAGCCGTACCCACCATGGATCAGCGTCAATGTAGATGTGGTTTCAAGTAGACACAACGGACCGTTTGCTCTATGACCCGTAAACCTATGCACCACCCTCAAAAGCCAGGCCCTTCTGCCCCCCCCCCCTTATCTCCCCACTCGTGCCTGATGTCTCAGTTGGTCCTCAGCCTCAGGAGAGATCTGGAACCTTCCGGAACCTTCTGGAGCGCATCCATCACGTCCGCTTGCTCCTTTCCGCCTCAGCGTTCTGACAACTGTTACCGTAAACTCCCGACTTCAAGGCGGCGCGAGACCTTTACTTTCCGTCTCATGGCTCAAAATGCACGTAAAGCATTTAAATAGTGTAGCCAGGCGTCGGAGGGTATCTGTTCCGGATGGCTATGTCCGACTGTCTAACAGCAGCAACGTGTGCCAGAGTCTCAGTTCATACAACATCAAAGCGGTTACGCATTGTGTTTTTTCGACTGTTTCATACTTTCCATTCATGACGACTTTCGGCTGTAGTGGACTTTTTTAATAACAATATCTAACTAAAGTAAGGACTTGCAAAACACGAGCTGTATTCGCATTTCAGATTCTTATTATAATGATGATAATTATTTATCTCTCAGCCCTCGAGAATTTCAATTAATGATCTGGCATTCTAGGATGTAATTGATCATTGTCTGCCAGCTTGGTTACGGCAGTGATTGACTAGTGTCTGATAGTTATTGGTTATTATCCGGCACTGATTGACTAGTGTCTGATAGCGATTGGTTATTGTCCGGCAGAGATTGACTATTGTCTGATAGTTATCGGTTACAATAGCATCACATCTGAAGGCCGCTAAAATGCTGTATTCTGACCCAAACCGCCTGCCCATGCAATCGACAATCGTTGCCATAGCGACAGTGCGTAGAACAATGAAACATGACGTCACACACAAAAGAATTGTAGTTATAGCTTTAAATGGCCCGCTTCCATGACTACTTGCCTAGTTGCACGTGCCATGTTTCTTGGCAACGATCCATGGTATCAAAAAGGCCACTGGCAAACTATATGTGGAAAGGCTTGCGATGGGGGAACAGTCATTTAAATTCAACTCGTAATAATAGTAATAGCGCGAGTTTTGCATGGCGTTAGGCATTTTCAGCTTGATGTCGGGCCAATAAAATTGCCTAACGCCCCGCAAACTCGCGCTATTGTCATATTGTCCGGTAGTGATTGGCTATTTGTCCGGTAATAATTGGCTATTTGTCTGGCATTGATTGGTTATTGTCCTGTAGTGATTGGCTATTGCCTGGTAGTTATTGGTTATTGTCATCTAGTGATTGGGTATTGTCTGGCAGTGATTGGGTATTGTCCGGTAGTGATTGGCTATTTGTCCCGTAGTAATTGGCTATTGTCTGGCAGGGATTGGTTATTGTCCGGTAGTGATTGGTTATTGGCGGGCAACGTTATTTTCGAGTTGTAATTATCTTATTATTTTTTGACATTGGTGATTGGATTCTTACAGCCAGGGATTGTTTTTGTCGGGAAGTGATTGCCATTCCCATACCTTCACTTGCTGTCAAAACTTCATTCCTTCCCCATCTCGACATTCCGCATTTTCTTCTTACATATCTCTCTCACCTTACCGGTACTCCCCTTTCCCCTCAACCTCAGCCAGCTTCACAATATCCTTGAGACGCAAGATACCCCAGCGCCAGATGTTCCTAGCAGACCTCCCCGCCGCCTCTGCCCGTAGTCCCTTGATCCTGTTCCATTTCCCAGCCAAATACCTTCCTTGATCATGGTTTGAAGGTCGTTCCCTTGCACTTTGATTATGATAGGAGCTCGTGTGATAGCAAAAAGAACTCCACCTCCGGCCCTCTGATTGGTTGAGACTAACATTCCAGCTTCAATAACAGTTTGACATCTGGAAACTGCGCCGCCAAGTTGTTGACGTACGCTGGGGTCTCCCCCACAGTCTGTGGCTAGTGTGGGAGAAGACGAGGGTATATTAGGCCATCGTTAGGGTGTCCCACCATGTAAATCACCAGGTCTTCCGGTGTTATCCTTATATATAGGGAAGCCTTACAGAGTGAATGAGAGCCGTTAAGCTCCAGTAAAATCAAACCTTATATATACAGTGTCCCAACTTACGTCTTTTAAGTGGCTATTTGTTTTCGAGAGGCATGTATATGACATATATAATCACATAACGGATGTTTACGCCACTAATTTTGATGGATATGTTTCTGAAAATGATAAAGGTGAAAGGATTATAATACCAATAAGAAGCACAGTCATGATGATCTTAATAGTGAAACTATTCTTATTATTAATGATATAACAATGATAGTGGAAACAAGGATTATAAAAGTAATAGTTATAGCTGCTCGTGAAGCAATTTTCCACCTATTTAATGATTGTATCATAAATTTCAAAATATTTGTTAACTGCGTACTGGACATATTGTGAGATATAAGTACCAGCTCAGCTTGAATTGCTTGAACTATCAACTTCAACTTCCCGTTACAAAGCAATACGACAGCTATGCTCAACATTTTGATGACGTAGTACGCAAGAAAGCCACACTATTCACCAATAAAGAGCCCTGACTACATCACCTCAAATTAAAACATGGAAAATGTTTATCAGAGGAAAGGAAACTTGGTGTATGGGTAACTGATTGATATTATTGACATTTATTCGGCATGACGCGGTGTTATTGTACATCTTGATCCATAAGAGGATAAACTTGCAATGTTAATGTTCCTCTATTTTTGCTTGTCTTGCAGTTTTCCAAGCAGACTGTGATAGAGAGCTATATGTCCTTCATTGAAAACTTTCCCCGGGCGGAGAAAACACTCGACGAGATATCCACCAAATCATCATTCCAAAAATTTATTGAGGTAAGTTCACCAAAAGTATTGTACCTTCTCATATTGATCGGTCTATTGCTTGTACCATTCATTGGACCTTCCCATCGTGTATTTTTCTCTCGCAGGTTTCATGGCATTATCCACCTTCCAGTGTGAGCAGTCGTGTGGCAGAATGCAAAGCGATACATCTGTCTTAATTACCGCCCGGTCTGATGTACTGACCACCCTAATCTTAACTTAACCAGTTACATCCCGGTACTTTCATAATCAGTTGGAGATACGATCCATGTACTAGCACTCGTGCCAATTGTATCTGTCTAGTGTTATTTACCATACCCCGCGTCAGCCTCAGTTCAGGTTTGACTGGTTGGCTCTTACTTTCCAGCAATGTGAACGAGAAATCAAAACCAAGCTGCCACTGAAAGCCCAAATTGTAAAACCGGCACAAAGGATTCCACGATATGAATTACTCCTCAAGGTGAGTTTAAGGTCATACATGCACTCTGTATAATCTATGTATATTCCGTTGTCAAGAATAGCTTTGTATCACACATAATATATCCGTAGATATGCGCATGCGCTGGTTAGAACTTGATTCACTTGATTTACTTGGCTTATTCGTCGCTGTTATGGGCCAGCTTAGCTTTTGTCGTCTCGCACAAAGGCGAATTATTGCACGATCGTTTGGCATTCTGGCCCATTCCACAGTAAACAACATTGCACACATGCCTACTTCCCATGATATGTCTATTCAAATGTGGATACATAGTCTAGAATAACAAATAATTTGGACGGTGTTTTCAATGTTCCGGTAGGAGACAATCTTATATCCATTATTAACAGAAGTCCCATACAAACAAGGTCATTGGTTTCGAGAGTAGGGAGTTTATCCATTATAGTTCGCCCATTATCTGAAAGTCGATCGGTATAGTGTGCACGCGGTCGTTCTCCCATGTTAGAGCGAGCCGTAGTCCACTTCGAGTGCTCTAACATGGAAGATGGGACTCTCTATGCAGCAGTTGCAACCGAAAATAGTTTGCCTTACTGAAGTATCTGGATGGATAAGGGAATCAGTTAAAGTGTTGTTCAGGCCTCCCATGGAACATACCTGGGTGGGGGCTGAGTTTATGTGCATCACTTAAATAACAGATAACAAATAAATATGTCAAGTGTGAAATATTACGTGGTCCACGAAAGTTGCTAGGTTAAACATAACGTGGCGACATGAACTGGATCTAATCGTTATAATCTCGCAACCGTGAATAGTATTATTTAGTATCCAGGTAGAATAATAGAACCCAGTCCAAATACCACGCGTCCGACACGACAATATGTGTTGCCATCGCGTAGCCGAAAAAGAGAAAGAACTGAAGAAAAAAAACATGGGTGAGTGTGGCAAACCAAGGCAAACCAAGGCAAACCAAGGCAAACCAAGGCAAACCAAGGCATACCCAGGCAAACCAAGGCAAGAGAGGTTCTCTGGCTTACGTCATTTCCAACATTGGGAACAGCTGGCTTCCGATGGACAGAACCCTCTGTTGGCGCATTGCCTAAATAGATATCCTCCACCGCCCTCTTTGCCCTCCACCTTCCCCCTCATCCTTCCCCTGCCCCGCCTTCCGCCATTGTAAACAAGTTGAACAGCAGCTCTGCGCTGCCACACTGTTTTGTTATTGTTTTCCTTTTAATAATTATAATAATATGACACTCAGGTGAACCACCCCGGTTTGCTTAAAACTCGTTTGCTTGAAACTCGGCTGCTTAACACTGATGCATAGAAAAAGGTGAAAAAGATGCAGAGAAATTTAGGTGTATTGAAGTTGGAAAATTGGCCTGTTAATCACCTTTTTAAGCTAGGTGTTGTCAACACTGCAAATGAACGTCAAAGACACAACCACTGGGGTCCCCTTTCGTGGTAGTTATTTCGCATGAGTGTTATGTGAGCTATAGCAGCAAAACATGGAACCCCGGATCCTTGTAAATTCTTCATTCAATTACTTCATTCATTCATTCATTCATTCGTTCATTCACTGGTCAATGTAAATTCTATGGAAATCCAAACGGCAATTAAGTCAATACCATCACAGCATTCCACTGATCAGACTTTTTTTTAATATAAACTTTATTTATTTTACGAGGTTATCAATAACGAATACACATGTAAATGACTACCTCGATAGTTATAAAGTAAAACAACGACATGAAGTGAAATATACACAATGACATAACATACCATAGCAGGGCTCGCGCGCCTAAGAAATATATACGAAGAAGGTATTTATCATTAATATTAAATATGTAAATATGTATATACATATTGATATCACCAGGAGGGAAAAAAATAATAAGAAGAAAGCAACAAATACCAAGGTCACCCCTGTCTAGAACCTACCAGTACTGACTATATAACTTCGAACAGCATGGAACACTGTAATGTTATCTTCAACACTAATATCTGTCGATCCAAAAAGCATAATTTTACATAATTCCAGCAAATGAGGCGTTGATAAATTATTTAAAAGAGTTGTAACTGAATTATCTTCGAAAAGAAATATTACATTGTTAACCAGAGTTTTTCGATGGATTTCATGTGCTGGACACTGGAGGAGAAAGTGAAGACAATCTTCATTTTTGCTGCTACAATGGTTGAAATTGCTAGACGGTATAAAGCCATACGTAGGAGTCCATCGTGATAAACCCGGTCAAAGGCTTTAGGGTATACTTGTGTCCCTCGTTTCAATATAAACCACCATCCCCTCCCACTGGAATCAAGACACAAGACCACCTCCACCCCCCCTCCCTGCAATGACCAAAAAGATTGCCCCTCAGAACCGGAAGTTTCACCAGTCGGGAGAGAAAGTCTCCGCTGTCCATAGCCGTTATATGCATGCACTATGCAATGAACCGCTGTAACATGCTAAATATATGTCTTATTCCGTGGCTGGGGGTACATCGAGTACCTTCGTCTTCAAGACGAGCGTGTTGCAGCAGCCATCATCGCGGTGTCCTACATCTGGCCATCCCTCCCTATCTGTGGACCACGAGGCATAATGGGACATCTTGCATCCTCCCCCCCCCCCTGCCTCCCCCCCCCCCCTGACCGTCTATCCCCCCCTTTCCTCTCCCCTCCCCTTGCGCCATACAGACAGCAGCGGCCTGGACTCCGAATCCCAATACTGACACCCACGTGACTGTATACATATGCGTGACTGCGCATGTGTGAGTGTGTGTATTCCTACATGTGTGCACGTCCATATAGTTCTACCAATTACACAAATAGCGTGACATAATCATACAGCCCCGCATGACGAGCGGCGAGGAGCTGCTGCTGCCACCACTAATTAGAAGTTGTTTTGAGGAGGAGCGCGGCCTGCGCAAGGGGGTCACAGGGGGGTGGGGGCGGTGGGGGGGGGGGGGGGGGGGCTCACAGTGGGCTCACGGGGCCAGGTGTGGGTGGTACGCCGCGTCTGGATCTAATAATAGTGGAGCGGCCGCCCGCGGGATGCGGTCTACGGAAGACCGGACGGACGGACGTACGTCCGGACGGCCGCTCGTCTTGGAGAACGCCTCGAGGATCCGGGCGAGCGATGCCCTAGCTGGTTGGTGTTTCTGTCTATAGACCGTCTATCTGTGTATACAGCGGACACCTCTGTATAACGGACACGCCGCTATGCACGCCGACCGAAGACCTGTATAATGCGGACTGTCGGAAATATGTACAAAGGAGACAATTGTACCAGGCAGAAAATATGTTATCAATCATGGCTATCGATGACATTTGATGGTTACGTTCATTTCTTAATTGCTACGATGAGGAAACAAATCCAGGTCTAATCAGTGGAGACATGCGCTCTAAAATATAAACACCTTGGTATATTGGTTGCCCGAATTGCTTGTCATAAAACGTATTGATTTACGTGACACTGTATACAATACTGGCTTCATTTATCATGTGGACGTTTCACCGTATTCCGCATTCGAAGGTATCACAACGACGTATAAACATGTCGAGCTAGCGAAAATATCGATTTCCCTGATGAAGATTGACCCCGGGGTTCGTTAATTTATATGATATCCTTATTTCGCTGTAGATGATATATATTAACTTACTAATATCTTACTATTTGTGTTTCCCTCACAACCCCTATTTATAAATACAATATGCTACAAGTGACATATTAATAACATTATTGACTTTGTTCGTTTTAAACGAACCCAAATATATATTTTGCTGTTACGGCACGTAGATCGGCGGTTCGAGCCCCGCTATGGCCATGTCTGTGTGATCGCAGGATAAAGATACTATGTCCTTCTGCGCAAAGAGCAGGAGGTTACCCCCGGCGACATAGCTCCACTCTCCCTTCCTTTTCCCATTGACGCGACATGACCAAAATGGATAAAGAGCGTCCTGCATATACGTCCAAACAACCTGAATTGCCCAGAACGCCGACGCGTAGGCCAAGCGAAAAACCAAGTTCCAGCAAGCGCAGCCGAATTACACCGAGATTACATCTTGTTACAGCGGATGTTGGATTACACGCCGAAGGATCATCCGGATTACTCTCAGCTGATAAAGGCGGAGAAGGCGATCCACGATCTGGCGCTGAAGATCAACAAGACGAAGGAGGGCAAACAGGAAGAGGACCTGCAGGAGACGCTCAAAAAGCTCGAGCTGCTCCTCATCACAGACGTAAGACCTACTTCCGGTCCAATGTCATGTTATTATCGTGTATAAGCTCTTTGTTATGGAAATTATTTTAAATGTCATGTTATTATCGTATATAGTCTCCTTGTTATGAAAATTATTTAAAACTTCGGCCGAGATTGCCATGAGAGTTACGCGATGCGTCCATCGCTTTGTCATGTTACCCGCTGTCGACTTAAGTGTCCCTTGTTCAACATAATAGTCTTATGGTGTATGACGCTGGAGTTTGGAAATTATGTAATTTGAGTTTCTTACCCATTTACAGCTTATTGTCCCAGACAGAATTTACTGCCGCCATGACATGGTCCAGATCTATGTAAGTCCTTGCACTGTTAACTTTCTCTAAAATATAGCGAATTTGTAACGGCTTGTAACATCATTGGCAGCAGTGGCCACGGTAAATAATGCAAAATAGTCACCTACTTTTGGCGTTAACGTGTACATCGGGTGCTGCCACAGAATTGCAGCTACCGCCTGAAATGTGAGATACTGACAAATCAGACATTTGCTCATCTTCGTTATTGTCAGACGGAAGTTGATTTCTATTGACGTAAATTACTGTAGTTTTATCGTTTTAATGTTTAACGTTCAATTATCTCTATTGCATGGTTTCCATTACTGTAGTGTTACGTTTTCGTGTTTGGCGATTTATGATCTTTATTGATGTCAATTACTGTAGTTTTAATGTGTGAAGATTCACAGTCCAGCCAGCTTGCTGGGGACTGACCACTTGCTCTGTCCTTACTTTCACAGAACCGCAAAGACCCTTGCTGCATCTGGCTCTTCTCTGATCTTGCGGTGTTTAGCTCCATCAAGCGGAAGAGTGGACCGGTGAATCGCAAGGCGACACTGTTACTGTGAGCACATGGCATGAATCACACCCGGGCCCCGCCTAGAATATAGATTGACGGCCTGGACCCCGCCTAGAATATAGAAATACTCCCTGGATCCCGCCTAGAATATAGAAATACGCCCTGGACCCCGCCTAGAATATAGAAATACATCCAAGACAAAGACAGATTGTGTAAAAAAAAATATAAGTTGATCAAGAATAATATAAGACAGATAATATTTCGTCCGGTGCTAGTATAGCTGCGACACGCACCGATGACAATTTTCGCTTTATATTAATTTAAGTAAATTGTCCTGCTTCATGCCCTCTATGTTACACTTAACGCACAATAGCAAAACGAGTGGTATCCTCCAAATATGTTTCGTACTTTTAGATAGATCTACACGTATTTCTGGTTCATAAATATGGTTATATTTTTTGTGTGTAATTATATGTGAACTGCACTACTTGCAGGCAATCACCGTCAGGGAATGACTTCGTGGAGAACATAAAGCACAAGATGTGGCTGAAGATCTCCCTGGAGGACCTAGAAATCATACAGTGTGAGTATAGCTGGCGATTCGTGTTATAGTATATATATATATATATGTTATATACCAGTTATTAATATGACATTAATTAGTAACGGACCATTTTATACCACGGCAAGGGATGGGGGGGAGGGGGGAGTGGGTAATTTGTAAAAATAATAATGCCTTGCAATTTGCTTAAAAATTCGATTTACGGGTTCAAGTTAATAACCACAGCCTGACCCGGACTCTCTGCCTCTCCGTGGATCACATGTTGGAGTGTTGACATATTGCACCCGCTCTCCACAGCCGGAAGTTTCCCGCAACGGAAGCAGCTGGTAGACAAGGAGACACTGGAGGAGGACTTCAGCGTGCTCTCCCAGATCTCTGCACTGACCGCCAAACTGCAATGCGAAAACAGACTGGTGAGGCATCTGCGACTGTGGCGCCATCTATAGGCACTTTTTAGATCTAGAGAATATACCCCAATACGCCCGTGAAAACCTGTATAGAAAATCGCGTTTGTTTCTGTGGCTAGGACCTTATGATGGAAAAGCTGGCCTTGAGTTTTCTGTCTATGCAAAGAAACAATGCAGACATAGGTCTTTGTTGCTATGTATCGCAGTTAGAGCATTCATACGCAGAGGCAATGTGGACAAAACAACTGTGCATTTCTTGGCACAATTAAGGAATTTTACGCCCTTAGAACCCTTTGACAAGCATGTTGAATATAGTGATAAAAATCATATTATTACCAACATTTTAAAAATACGGATAATATTTTTCGGTTTGGAATTGCACGGAAGCCATAATAACGTTTAATGAGACATCTACAAAAGACGGTGAGTGAGGCAATCCTTGACGGTTCTGTTCTTGCAGGCTCTGGAGACCACCGTGCAGGAGATGCTGGGTACGGTGAACAAACAGCTCTCAGAACACCAGCTGAAGAGTCCACCGCCAGAGGCGAACAAAGTCGAACTCATAGCCACCACAACGTAAGCCAAAAAGATAATATCTACCATGAGCATGATATTTTATTATATATATATATAGCTTTACACGTTGAAATAATTTGGGCTGAAGACTATATTTTCTATTATTTTCGTATTATTTTACAGAGAAATAATGCTCAGATAACACACTACCATGATTCATTCAATCTATTTATCTATAGCTGTAGTGTCATTACCTATATTATCGCTCATGGTATATGAAGTTATCCCTGCTCTATGGTGGTGGCCGACATGGGTTTTAAGCCACTGATGCTACGTCACACTATGACATTATTGCAGGGAGTGTTTGGAGCACATGATCATCGTGTTTCCCTCGCCTGACAAGAGGGCTTCTTGGGAATCAACCTTCATCGAAGCTAAGCAGAAGCTGGGTAGGTCTTACCACATATAGCCCCCCACCCCGCCACCCATATCAGCTGCCTTCAGTGTGATCTGGAAGGGTGGGGGGCGATCCAGTGTTTAGAGTCCGGATTTCAAAATGTTTCTCCCCTGTCGATTTTTGGAATAAGGGTGTCGAAACTGTGTCGAATTTTAGAATGTCGGTATCGGAAGCTAGATGCCAATGACGGGTGTCGATTGTTCATTCCCTGTGTCGCCATGACCACTTCCTGACCCCAATCGGTCAAAACGACGTTTGTTCAATTTCTATGACGTCACTTGACACGCCAAATAGGTTATGCTTTCGGTTCCGGTGATACATTTGGTAAATTGTTAAATCCATCCTGCTAACAGGCAAATCTAGCAAACCGAGCAACAAATAAATGAGTTAAATAATGTGTTTAATAATTGTTCTTCGCCACAGTGCAAGCAACAGCGGAGCGACCCCCTGAATTCCAACAATCTCTGCCCATCACGAAGACCAGGGCCGGGATGCAGGTAACACATCTGTCTCCTTCTATATTTAGTTAAAGAGGGCCGTGACAAAATACTGATAATATTTGCAATTCAACGATGTGGACATTCTAAAAGACGGCAGAGGGGATGTTGACATTCCATAAGAGGAAAGCGGTGATTCATATGATTTTCGCCGTTTCCAGCTTTCCTCCCGTTTCGTTAGCTGCTTTGGTTCCAACTTTCTGCTTGTGTACCCGTACAAGCCCAAGACAAACGGGTATATAATGCACATCCTTGTATTGGGAATTGCTTGTCAAAACTATACTTGCATATATTGTCCATTAGTTTATAGTAAATATAGAAAGGGAATACCGGTGTCACATGTGGAAATGCCCCCCCCCCCCCACTGAATGCGAAGATGCCCCCTCGATACAAAAATACATGATATTGAGACCCTCTCCGCTCCATCTGTTCGTACCAGTGCCATTATGATAGATATAGATGAGGCATTTCTGCATGGGACACCGGCATATATGCATAATTCATCTATGCATAGATATAGACCATAGTTCAGTTTCTTCAACGTCTCTCGTCGTTGCCGTGGTTACAGTTTTCCTGCGCGTCCCCGATCGACGGGCTGAACACCGGCAGTTCTCGCGATGTGTGGGTGTGTAACAGCGACGGTTACGTCGGTCACATGTGTCTGCTGAGTCTGCAGCCGGAGCCCATCGTCACCCTCAACACGCCAGTGCCCGGATGTAACTCACGCATCCTCTGCATCTGCGCAGTACCGGCTTTCCAGGGATGCATACGGTATGGATTCGTCCTGTGTATATCCTCAGGTCATCGAAAAAATAATTCTATAATATGTATAGAATGCCAAATTAATCTCCGTAATTAACTTTTTTTATCATTATAACTTGTTTATATACCCATTATAAGGACACATATGCCTCGAGACAAGTAATTTTCACGTTCTGCTAGACTAAAGAGTAACACATGGGGCCTATATGGCTTACACATGCTGATATATATACCAGGACACGGAATAATGCATCCAATAATGCGATAATGTTATTGTTGTCATAAATATTTTCGTAATTCATACCACTTCAACTATTTTTGAACAGGAAATGTACTTTATCAAGTAATCACTTCCTTAACCAACCAGGAAAGGCAGCGGTCGTCGCCATGGCTACGGGCACCAGCCGCCCAGGATCCACGTGGAGGCCCACCAGGATGCGGAACGGGAGCGGGAGGCGGGTTATATGTCGGACACCAGCTCCACGGACTCGGAGCTGGAGGATCCGGACACCACGGATCTGGAGAGCGAGAAGGGCAGCAGTCTGGATCGAGGTGAGGACGATGGGGACCGTGGGGAAGGGGGGGGGGACGGTCGGGACGGTAGGGGGGGATGGGGGATGTTGGGGAAGGTGGGGATGGGGGGGTGGAGAAGGTGGGGATTGGGGGTGGGGTGGGGATGGGGGGGAGGGATGGGGGGGCGGTGGGAATGGGGAGGGTGAGGCCGGTGGGAATGGGGGGGTGGGGTCGGTGGGGATAGTGGAGATGGGGGGGGTGGGGATGGGGGGACGGTGGGAATGGGGAGGGTGAGGCCGGTGGGAATGGGGGGGGTGGGGTCGGTGGGGATAGTGGGGATAAGGGGGGGGATGACGGTGGGGATGTGGGGTCGGTGGGGATGGGGTGGACGTTGGGGATGGGGGGGACGGTGGGGATGGGGGGATGTGGGTCGGTGTGAATGGGGGGGTGTGGCCGGTAGGGTCGGTGAGTCGGTGCTAATAGTGGGGATGGGGGGGTGGGGGAGGACGGTGGGGATGAGGAGGACGGTGGGGTCGGCGAAAACATTCCTCGCCGTTACAAATGTGAAGCAAAGTCCTAATTTGCGGTGTCATAAAATTCATGTGTTGTGGCATTGTGTCTTCCTCAGGTCGAAGTCCTCGCTCGGGATTTAAATCCCAGAACAGAGACTCCCGGAACAACAAGGATATCTCACCTGGTCCTGAACGCAAAGACTCGGTTACTCTGGAGCCGTCGAAATGCACGATGTGGCTTGGCACGGAGGACGGGTGGTAAGTGCGCACTCCATGTCTTTTAATACATCATCAAACATGTCTCCTCGATCTCTCGGGTGATAATGCTAAGCAGATAACTAGATCATTGCGGATCCCTGGCACATATTGCATATTTCTCCCCACGACCGAGTTGCTACACAGATAAGCATAACGTTGTTGTGTCACCCACCATGAAGCAGTAACAAGTTAATGACGCTTCATACGGTGGAGGGTCTATTTTCGTTGAAATGTGTGACTTTAATAACATATGGCGCAAGCTGATTTATCCAGAAGTTGCCTTCAGCTATATCTATTCGGGATAATATTAATAACACAGTGGAATTAATTCACACGACTGCAATGTCCAGCTAAAGACGGTTTAGTGTTAAGGCTTAGAAGGTTTCTTTTCACAGTGTAATATTTGTTGGTACACTGTATCAAATTGCCCATAACAAGACACCTCAGATAAAAGAAAAAAGCTAAAATTGGATTCTACTTTCTTCATTCAGCCTGCTCATCTTCCCAACGACGGAAAACATGAGGACCACGAAGAACAAGATTAAGATCCAGCAGAACGCAGGAGTGCTCAGCATTGTGTGAGTGACAACTTTCTTTTTTTTTGAGTGCAGACGCACCCAGAAATCACTCATTGCACAGGTCACAGCAATTTTCTACTTGCATTACACGATTTTCAATATCTTCTGGAGAAACTTCCTGGATACATATGATGACGGTGTGAATGTTAATTTTGTACGAAACAGATGTGTAATCATTTGTTAAAAGGCAAAAGCCGTAATACACATAGAAGCCACATTTTGCCATACGAGGTGCACCCTTTCACCAAAAAATAATCTTTCACAGATTTTTTTTTTGTCTCGAACTAATACGATGAACGCGTTAACGTTTTCAGTCATCTCGACCAGAAGGTTTTCATATCGCTCGGGAACGGAGACCTCATAGTATACAGGCGAGGCAAAGGTAAAGGACATATTGGTACAGTCGCACATGTAAGCTCCTCTCTAACCCGTGGTGGGGCCTGACGATGGCAGATAGTTGTGTATTTCCATTCGATCAACTATGGAGATAGTATTAGCCATATCAAGATCGGACATTCGAATTATCAGCTTAAGGTCTTAGTCTTATACTTCTGATGTTCTGTATACAAAAATGTCATGGACATCGGTCGAGGCCGACTGCCAATCATGACTCCACGACATAACCAACTGATAGGCAGATATCTGATGGAAGCGTTAACGTTGAGATAATACACGTAGTAGAAAAACAAAGCGCTATATATATACCCCATCACCCAGCCTTGATGGAACTTATGGCTTTGACCGCTAGATGGCGCTTGGGCCACGAATTGCCCGGATACGGTGAACGTGAGCAGTGCGGCTGCGCCGGTGTCCAAGATGCTGGCAGTGGCCGGAAAGCTGTGGTGCGCCTGCAAACACGAGATTGCCGTCGTCAGCCCAGCCTCTATACAAGTTGAGGTGAGTCGAACCATAATTTGTTGGGGTTTTCAGAGCACCTAAGCTAATGACCTATATATAATTGGGTTACGAAACCTCCCGGGACGATATATGGCATGAAACATGCCCCAGATGTATAGAAAAATGCGCAAACTCACGACCTGTTAAGCAGCTAGAAGTTTGCGAAAGATCTTGCACTTGACAAAAGAGATGTATAGGCAAAGGCGCAAACCCACGACCTGTCAAACAGCTAGAAGTTTACGAAAAAATCTTACACTTACACAACAAGAGAAACAATATGTCCAGTTATAATCATCACCAAACAGAATTTAAGCCACTTAAACGACCGTCAATATGTTTGATACTCTACCTTGACTTTGACATGTAACATTTGTGATATATATATATATTATGAGATATCCATAAATGTGTAACATATGATATCCTTTCGTCGACAGCTGACGTTCGTGACTCAGTCGGACGCCAAGAAGGGGATCCAGTGCATGGCAACGTCTGGCCTGGGAGTCTGGATCGCGTCGCTAGGCAGCTCCAAGGTGCAGCTCTTCCACGCCACCACCCTGAGACCCCTCCTGGAGGTCAGCATTGCCCAGGCTGTGGCCCAGAAGCTTCAGAGTGAGTACCCACACGGTTCGTGGTGGTAAGGGTCTATACCACCCATAACCCGCTCGCCTCAGCCTTGAGGTAAGGGAAGAAATGATTTATACAGCAGACAGACTGGGGAGGGTAATAGTAATGGTTACTAGATGTATGATACATAATGTATACATATTTATATATATATGTTTGTTATATTTTTGCGAATGACATCTGTCCTATCTCTGTCGTAGCCGCCGATGACATAATACGTCAGCACAAGACAGCGTGTCTGAGGATTACGTCACTGGTCACTTGCAAGGACCTGTTGTGGGTTGGAACCAGCGCGGGGGTCATACTGACGTTACCTATCCCCAAGGTTACCCAGACGACCACCAAACACAACGTTACCATGCCAACCGTCACGGGTGCGTATTCTATAAGCATTCATAGTGCACGTATCATTAACATAACCCAGATTTTCTTGCAACCTTCATCGGCACATATTTTGTAAACATTGAAGTCGTTGACCTCGTATCTATGTTATCTGGAAAATGAGGATATTCCGTATGTTTCTCTGATAATGCGCTGGGTTTATTCGATGCTAAGATACAATTTTATAAAATGATGGAACGTTAATTTTGCCTCATCAGCGGGAAGAAACATCGGTACAAATGGATAAAGCATCACCTGCACAAAAACATGCATCATATCATCTCGTTGCAGGTCTCGTTCACGGACACACGGGTCACGTGCGATTCCTCACGTGCGTCGACGTCACCCCGCCTCCCCGGAGCACCATGCTTAACGACGAGAGCGCCCAAGCCGGCGAGTTGGCCTCGTTGTCATGGCGATCGCGACGCATGTCGCTTGGGATACACACCTTCACCTTGGCAACGAAAATGCTGGTTATCAGTGGCGGGGACGGGTACGAGGACTTCCGCACGTCAGGCCCCAGCGAGTCGACTGGGCGCGACGACAGCACCAACCACTTGATCCTGTGGTCCGTGTAACACGTGGCTACCCCACCCCGCTGGCCGCCATGTTGCCATGACGACAAGCGTAACCTTAGAAACCTGTGTCGATCGCTGGCGTGGCGATGTATCATTCCCAATGTTCATCCAAACTGTGGTGACCGATCATACGGTGAGCGTTCACATTTCGAGGAAGGATTCCCGTATTAATGTTATTATTAACCCCAGCGATCCCTGAGTAGTATTTCGACTAATATTAATAGTAATATTAGTAATATGACCCCCCCCCACCCCAGGGCTAGCTGTAGCTGTAGTGCTCACGCACTCTGACCTTGTGAGCCACCTCGTTAGCAGCATGTACGCAATCGAAATATTGTTGTGTCCATCACTAAGCACTTCCCGAGGCCTCTTTAGTGTGTCGATGGCGGATCCCAAGGGGGGCAACCAGAGCCCCCCACCCCCCTTGATGTATGTGTTCTTGGCGATATAATATGAAGTGGATCGCTGACATGGGTTGCGTCACCCTTAAACTGAACCCAACAAATACCCTCCATGGTACGTAAGGGAGTGACTACCGGAAAGCGGCTCTGAATGTCTGTAAACTGAAGTCAGGATAAGAACAACCCACAGCCTGGACGCGGCCCGAACCAAATCGAGCACGCTACCCACTCGGCCACCGCGGCAGCCCAGCCCGTAAGGCCAGACGGACGCACTGTTGATGCACCTGATGGTTGGCAGAACCAGCCTCATGTAAAGGCCACTGGTGAAATCCTCCCTCGGAACAGTTGTGTCTAAAGCCCACAAGCCCCCTTTACCCCGACAGAGGGCTCCACCACAGCCGACTCAGCCATGGCAGTCGTACCACCGTCACAGAGCAGGTATTATACAGTATAATATCTACTCTGTGCCAATGTGCCTTTGACCCTTCTCAGTGCATTGCGCGATCCGACTCCAACACAGTGTCTATCTCCCATCAGAAGCAGCGTGGCAACATGCATGGAGATGTAGATATAGGAGGTGACATTATTATGTCTTCACTTCTGGCTTAATTGACTACCATCAAACGGCGCCCGACCTCTGTTCTATGTCCTTGCGTCTGGGGTGTCAAAGATTATGTTAAAAAACAAAGAGCCTCTTAATTCCGGATTTTATTAAGTGTGGAAACACAAATTGTCTCCCGCGATATACGCAACAACCGAACATAAGCGTCTTTACAACATGTATGATTCACTCACAAATAACGGGACATACCCTGCGGTAGAAACTCCATTAATTATCAACATAAATATAGACATCAATACGTTTTCCATGTTTCGCCGTTGTACGGTCTTTTTAAATAAGAAATGGTTCAAGTTATCGGGTATGATTACTAATTAAACTTTGAAGCACTCAGCCCGCCTATGACTGTATTAGCTTATATTGGAACGCCAATTAAGTAACCTGTAAGACAGATTTGAACTAAATAAGCATCCTTGTGGTTTACAGCAATTACGCCAGATACCCCCACCCCCCGGTGGGCTGTTACCATTTATGTTAATTGATGTTGAGGGTAATGCATTATGATATAGACATAGCTCCACTGTAGCCTGAATTGTGAAACTTGCACCAGTATCTAATGAGTGCAGGCGGGACAGTTTATTCCCCGTGGACGTATCCAGGGGTGCGTTATGATGATCTACATGATCTACATACATACAGCGTACGCGGGAATGGGTGAACAGCACACACTCGTTTCTAAAAGGTGCAGCCATTATAAATGCATCCAGTTGCAGAATCGGCTGGGCTTGCGGAAATATTTAACTTGAATTATCATAAATGGGCCCATTTCTTTTCGCTGGGGTAGCCTTAGCCTTGGTATATATCTCACCCAGTGTTCACGGACACCTGGTCACTAGGAATCGGTGTACGGAAGCTTCTTTGATCGTTTGTTTGTAACTTATTTCTTCTTCTTTTTTTGCCTCTACGTGCACATGTCTCGCATCGTTATCTTGTACTTAGTATGTATTTGTTTTTTAAGTTTCTGTTTTTTTTTCCTTCGGTCGTTCGGCTGTGTCGGCGACAGTTGTAACCATGTGCCATATCTTTTAAAGTAACTTATAGTTGTGTGTAGTTGATACGAACGACAATGCTAATGCCCGTCTATGTCGGCAACATTCTAGCAGTTGAATTTGTGTATATTAAACAGTTAAAATGTTGCAATAAAGTACTGCAGATACCAGACAGATCACATCAGTGTCGGTATTGATTTCGCCGAGCCAGCAATTAACCTGCCAAAGCGTCAGGCACTGTACAAGGCATCCATCTAGAAACACATGTTTCATATATCCAAGTATATAGTAGTATTAGCAAAACATTAAACATATATATGCATGTATATGCATATATATTTCGTCGCAATATGTGCAACAAAAGAACAAACGATAAAATATCAACTTTTAAGCTGTGTAATTAACAAAGCAAATATACAGTGAATAGGCGACTCGTGTTCGCTCGTCTGCGATAGACTTGTCAATAAGATTTGATCATTCTGCCCAAACCATAAGGCTTAAAACCGCTGTGACACTCGTCGAGAATCAGGTAATTCTACCAACATGGCTGTCTTGGGACTGGGACGACCGTATAGCTAGCTGACACACCACAACGACGGGCTATATACCCTTTATGGCCGATACCCTTATCGTTGTCATAACATCTATAATACAAACAAATATACAACTTTTACATAGACCCTTTGCTAAATCGAGGAATTTAGCGCAAACAGGGCAACTTTGTTTTGTGACGATATACCAAATGTCAACCAATGGATTGTGTTCTTTAACAAAATACAAACTACCACTGTATTGTTATATTGAACAATTGGTTCCCGAAACTATTCAATGTGTGTTGCTTCACGTAAAAGAATTGACATAATATACAATTTCATATTAAGTTATTTGTTCAACAATATCATACAGTCAGGAATAATAATGAATAAATATGTACACAATCCAAATGCAGGAAACTGTACAAAACTTTACCAATATCGAAAAACTGCGAGTGTCCCACACGCAGGTGATCACTGACACGTGTTATTGATAACCTCTGGCAATATCTTATGTGGCGAGCCCGGGGCTGTTCTTGGGTATCGCGCCGCTGGCCTATTGGACCACGTTCTGTGGCTATTGCCAATATCATAAACGGATGGAACACGTCTAACACAACCCAATGCACAAGGAACACGACAATGCACCTCTTGAATGAAAGCTTATAGTTAGGCCAACTTTATAGTCAATGTTCTAAATTCGAAGTAACAAGGAAGAAGTAAAAATAAACAATGAACTGTCGCTTACAAGTAAGGCTACTTGTCACGTGGGGGTTCCTGATCCTGGACCCGCACCTGTTAGGCCTCTGGCATGTCACGTGGGGGTTCACAGATCCTGGACCCGCGCCTGATAGGCCTCTGCCATGTCACGTGGGGGTTCACTGATCCTGGACCCGCACCTGTTAGGCCTCTGCCATGTCACGTGGGGGTTCACAGATCCTGGACCCGCACCTGTTAGGCCTCTGCCATGTCACGTGGGGGTTCACTGATCCTGGACCCGCACCTGTTAGGCCTCTGGCATGTCACGTGGGGGTTCACAGATCCTGGAACCGCACCTGTTAGGCCACTGCCATGTCACGTGGGGGTTCACAGATCCTGGAACCGCACCTGTTAGGCCTCTGCCATGTCACGTGGGGGTTCACTGATCCTGGACCCGCGCCTGTTAGGCCACTGCCATGTCACGTGGGGGTTCACTGATCCTGGACCCGCACCTGTTAGGCCTCTGGCATGTCACGTGGGGGTTCACAGATCCTGGAACCGCACCTGTTAGGCCACTGCCATGTCACGTGGGGGTTCACAGATCCTGGACCCGCACCGGTTAGGCCTCTGCCATGTCACGTGGGGGTTCACAGATCCTGGAACCGCACCGGTTAGGCCTCTGCCATGTCACGTGGGGGTTCACAGATCCTGGACCCGCACCTGTTAGGCCTCTGACATGTCACGTGGGGGTTCACAGATCCTGGACCCGCACCTGTTAGGCCACTGCCATGTCACGTGGGGGTTCACAGATCCTGGACCCGCACCTGTTAGGCCTCTGGCATGTCACGTGGGGGTTCACAGATCCTGGACCCGCGCCTGATAGGCCTCTGCCATGTCACGTGGGGGTTCACTGATCCTGGACCCGCACCTGTTAGGCCTCTGCCATGTCACGTGGGGGTTCACAGATCCTGGACCCGCACCTGTTAGGCCTCTGCCATGTCACGTGGGGGTTCACTGATCCTGGACCCGCACCTGTTAGGCCTCTGGCATGTCACGTGGGGGTTCACAGATCCTGGAACCGCACCTGTTAGGCCACTGCCATGTCACGTGGGGGTTCACAGATCCTGGAACCGCACCTGTTAGGCCTCTGCCATGTCACGTGGGGGTTCACTGATCCTGGACCCGCGCCTGTTAGGCCTCTGCCATGTCACGTGGGGGTTCACAGATCCTGGAACCGCACCTGTTAGGCCACTGCCATGTCACGTGGGGGTTCACAGATCCTGGACCCGCACCGGTTAGGCCTCTGCCATGTCACGTGGGGGTTCACAGATCCTGGAACCGCACCGGTTAGGCCTCTGCCATGTCACGTGGGGGTTCACAGATCCTAGACCCGCACCTGTTAGGCCTCTGCCATGTCACGTGGGGGTTCACAGATCCTGGACCCGCACCTGTTAGGCCACTGCCATGTCACGTGGGGGTTCACAGATCTTGGAACCGCACCGGTTAGGCCTCTGCCATGTCACGTGGGGGTTCACAGATCCTGGACCCGCACCTGTTAGGCCTATGCCATGTCATGTGGGGGTTCACAGATCCTGGACCCGCACCTGTTAGGCCTCTGGCATGTCACGTGGGGGTTCACAGATCCTGGACCCGCACCTGTTAGGCCTCTGCCATGTCACGTGGGGGTTCACAGATCCTGGACCCGCACCTGTTAGGCCTCTGCCATGTCACGTGGGGGTTCACAGATCCTGGACCCGCACCTGTTAGGCCTCTGCCATGTCACGTGGGGGTTCACATATCTTGGACCCGCACCTGTTAGGCCTCTGCCATGTCACGTGGGGGTTCACAGATCCTGGACCCGCGCCTGTTAGGCCTCTGGCATGTCACGTGGGGGTTCACAGATCCTGGAACCGCACCTGTTAGGCCTCTGCCATGTCACGTGGGGGTTCACAGATCTTGGACCCGCACCTGTTAGGCCTCTGCCATGTCACGTGGGGGTTCACAGATCCTGGAACCGCACCTGTTAGGCCTCTGCCATGTCACGTGGGGGTTCACAGATCCTGGACCCGCACCGGTTAGGCCTCTGCCATGTCACGTGGGGGTTCACAGATCCTGGACCCGCACCTGTTAGGCCTCTGGCATGTCACGTGGGGGTTCACAGATCGTGGACCCGCACCAGTTAGTCCTCTGCCATGTCACGTGGGGGTTCACAGATCCTGAACCCGCACCTGTTAGGCCTCTGCCATGTCACGTGGGGGTTCACAGATCCTGGACCCGCACCTGTTAGGCCTCTGACATGTCACGTGGGGGTTCACTGATCCTGGACCCGCACCTGATAGGCCTCTGCCATGTCACGTGGGGGTTCACAGATCCTGGACCCGCACCTGTTAGGCCTCTGCCATGTCACGTGGGGGTTCACAGATCCTGGACCCGCACCTGTTAGGCTTCTGCCATGTGACATGGGGGTTCACAGATCCTGGACCCGCACCTGTTAGGCCTCTGCCATGTCACGTGGGTGTTCACAGATCCTGGACCCGCACCTGTTAGGCCTCTGCCATGTCACGTGGAGGTTCACAGATCCTGGACCCGCACCTGTTAGGCCTCTGCCATGTCACGTGGGGGTTCACAGATCCTGGACCCGCACCTGTTAGGCCTCTGCCATGTCACGTGGGGGTTCACAGATCCTGGACCCGCACCGGTTAGGCCTCTGCCATGTCACGTGGGGGTTCACAGATCCTGGACCCGCACCTGTTAGGCCTCTGGCATGTCACGTGGGGGTTCACAGATCGTGGACCCGCACCTGTTAGGCCTCTGCCATGTCACGTGGGTGTTCACAGATCCTGGACCCGCACCTGTTAGGCCTCTGCTATGTCACGTGGGGGTTCACAGATCCTGGACTCGCACCTGTTAGGCCTCTGCCATGTCACGTGGGGGTTCACAGCTCCTGGACCCGCACCTGTTAGGCCTCTGGATTGCCCAGCGGATCGACGGGCCTGTCAGGTCGGTTCAGTGCCCTGACCAGCTTCCTCCAGAAGAGTCTCTGTCCTACTGGATCTTCCGTCCACTCGATGTACGTCCTGCTCCTCATCTGGAACGCCAGTCGGGGCGTCATGTTGTCTGGATCGATGTCCTCCAGCAGGATGAGGACCAGGTTGTTGCGGTCCTCCTCAAACAGCCGGTGCTGTGCCATGGTCAGTTCCACCTCACACCACTGGCTGGTGGCGAACGCGTTGGACACAACCATTAGCGTCTTGCGGCTGTTCTGGACGCTCTTCACGATGTTGTCCACGATATCCGGACCGGGCAGCCAGTCCCGGTCGTGAAGACACAGCTTGAATCCGTTTTCCTCCTCCAGGATTGGCAGGACGTGTTGGCGGATCCAGGGCAGATCCCCGTAGTTGTATGACAGGAAGGCGTCGAACTGGTACTCAGTGTCATCCGGGACTTCGCGGTACTGGCGGACCCTGGCCTTGATGGAGAAGTACCAGGAGCTCAGATGCCAGCGACATCGGTAGGACACGAATACTGTGACCAGGATGAATAGCGCTACAAACGTGAAGCTGGCACCTAACTTCAGAGCCAGGTTCTCTGGTTGAATGTCACAATCCTTCTCGGTTAGAGGAAAATCAAACAGCGAAATATTCCTAAAGTTAGGCGGCGAGAGGCATTTGTATGTATGTTTGCCCCCTTTGATTGAAACATTCGCGTGTTTGATCCAGTTTGCGAACCATAACAGGCGACACGTACACGCGAAGACATTTCCCCCAAACGCAACGACCTTCAAGTGATTGAGCAAGCTTGTCGGAAACACGGCTTCAGTGAAGACGGCAAACCGATTTCCATCCAAGTACAAAGTTGTCAAGCGTGTCTGCTCTTTGAAAATCCCACGCGGTAAGACAGACAAAAGATTATTGGTTAATATCAATTCGTCTAATAATACTAGTTTGCTGAATATGTTTTCTGGTAATAGGTTTATGTGGGTGGAACGCATATTTAGTTTCTGAAGTTTGGGCATTTTGTCAAAGAAATGGACGCTTACATTTGCTTTAATCAGATAATACAGACTCACGCCCCTTATATCAAGCCTTTCCATATTGGGACAATGGTAGAACAACTCCTTGTCAGCATCACTAAGTTGGTAATGGGTTTCATCCATGTTCAGGTGCTTTAACGTGGACGAGTTAAAGGCATAGGGGTAAATCTCTCTCAAATTATTCTCAGCTAGGTATAGTTGCCGAAGATGCGTAAATCTGGCAAAAACGTTATTTTCTAGGCGTCTGATTCTATTCGTCATGACGTTAAGTATCTGAAGTTTTTCCAGTCCGATACCGGCAGTTGTCGAGATTGTTGAAATCTGATTTGAATACAAAGTTAAATAATTCAAGCTAGGAAGCAGAGATCGTCCGTGCAATGTAAAATTTGGAAATGAGTGGATTTCGTTATGCACTATATATAAATTCGTAAGCTTTGTTAAATTGCTGAATGCTTTGGGGTTAAAACCATCTAGAGCCGAATTAAGACTCAACTTCCTAAGTTCATAAAAACCCGTAAAAGTGTTATCGGGAAGATATCCTAGGCGATTGTCATCCAGCACGAGCCATTCCAGCTTCAGAGACTCCATGCAATGAAACACCGACACGTCATACGTCATCCCCAACTCCTTCAGAAACAGCTTCACGACCTGCGTGTCATTCAACGCACAGACAATGTCTGACAGAGCGCTGGAATCGGATGGATGCCGATTCCCGGTGAAATTAAATGCCTCCAGTTTCGCACTGGCGACGAAGACCCTTGGTCCGACTTTACTGATCTTGTTATACGACAAGTTAAGAGTCGCGAGATACGGCAACCCGGAGAGGTCCCGCCGGGTGATCTCAGTCAGGTTATTAACACTCAGATCCAGGACTAGCGTGCCGTTGGGGATCCCACGCGGAATATGCGTGAGCTGCTTCCCCGAGCAATCCACGATATTCCTGTGACGACAACGGCATGGCGAGGGGCATTGATCACCAACCGCTGTAACCGGCAGGACAAGGACCAGCAGCAATAGTAGAAGAGGCAATCCACCTGCCATTTTAGAGGGATTTACTGGGCGGCCAAGTCTGTGGGATATAAAAATAATTCATATCATTTTTAAAGAAGGTCGCAGCTGAAAATGAAGCACAGGAAGAGGGTGGGTTGTTAAGCATTATCATTCACGTGATAACGTGATCATAACCGGGAAGGTTATCCAGTATGAAAAAACACCATGGTATACCATGATAAAATGTGATATACAATGATAAAACATGGTATCTGATAACAAAATGTGGTATACCATGATGAAATGTGATATACCATGATAAAATGTTGTATACCATGATAAAATGTTGTATACCATGATAAAATGTTGTATACCATGATACAATGTGGTACTTCATGATATACCATACCAGGTAGTGTGGTATACCATGATAAGTGGATGTATAAATATTATATCACACTGGTTAGTAAGGTATACCGTGATAAATTATGGTATATCATGGTATACCACCATTTATCCGGTATATCATGTACTATCTAGTGTCGGGTTAAGGTCTACCATGGTATATGTTGTACTACCTGGTGAGGGGTTAAGGTCTACCATGGGATATCATGTAATACCTTGTATGGGGTTTAGGTCTACCATGGCATATCATGTAGTACCTTGTATGGGGTTAAGGTCTACCATGGGATATCATGTACTACCTTGTATGGGGTTTAGGTCTACCATGGGTTATCATGTACTACCTTGTATGGGGTTTAGGTCTACCATGGTATATCATGTACTACCTTGTATGGGGTTTAGGTCTACCATGGGTTATCATGTACTACCTTGTATGGGGTTTAGGTCTACCATGGTATATCATGTACTACCTTGTATGGGGTTTAGGTCTACCATGGAATATGATGTACTACCTTGTACGGGGTTAAGGTCTACCATGGGATATCATGTACTACCTTGTATTGGGTTAAGGTCTACCATGGGATATCATGTACTACCTTGTATTGGGTTTAGGTCTACCATGAGATATCATGTACTATCTTGTATGGGGTTTAGGTCTACCATGTCACTGACGTTGTGGATACCCAGAATTATAGACTGGAATTAACCAAACTGCAAGGTTTGTAACTGTAATTGTAACCACGCTTGACTTCCCAACTTTACAATCCACTCCTATTATTTCGACTAGCGTCTTGTGTAACCTGTGTCTTTCGTTTCTCATCGATATGAGTTTCGGGTCTGAAATTTAGTCAATATATCTAATCGCAGTAATTAAATTTGCATATTTATGGGTGTGGTGTGTGATCATGACTACTAAACGTTTATATGCAGTCCGTGTGACCCGACTGGAAGGCATCATCCGGGACCTTAACCCCACACCAGGCTAGCCTCCTATCGGCCGTACACATGTACCAGTTTTATTTGTACTTGGTCTTCTCCATACATTTTGATAAAATCCAAGGTGCTTTTGCTGCACTTTGATCGTGTTCAAGCTGTACCCTCGTGTTTTGTTGCTGAAACATTTATGTGTAACTTATCAGGCGCTTTTATTGCGATACACTCGCCAAGATAAATCCGCTGCACGTCCCAGTATTGTACCATGATATACCTTGCTGGATTACGTTCGGTACCTCTCATGACGCAGACTATGCTATTACCATGGCATACCGTACGGTACAATACCTGACCTTAAACGACATGGCTTACCAATGTATACCAGGTAGGGCCACCGTGGTATACCATGGTATTCCTGTACCAAACCACCATGGTTTACCATAGTATATCATGGAATCGGTACCATGGTACACCATGGTACACCATGGTATAATTGTAACAAAACACCACGGTTTACCATACAATATTATGATATACTATGGTAAAGTTACCATGGTATATCAGTTACCATGGTATACAATGGTATACCTGTACCAAAGCACCATGGTTTACCATACTATGCCATGGTATATCATGGTGCAGGTACTATGGTATACAATGGTATACCTGTACCAAATGACCATGGTTTACGATACTATACCATGGTATTTCATGGGACAGGTACCATAGTATACTATGGTAAACCTGTAACAAAATACCATGGTTTACCATATAGTATTAAGATATACCCTACCATGGTAAGACTACCATGGTATACCTGTAACAAAACGTCATGATATACCATGCCATTTATCATGGTATACCATGGTGTTTTTTTCATACGGGATGGGTCAATCACAAGAGCGACTACGGTACAAGCGGCGAGAACACGGTGAAGAATGCTTTTAACAGAAGCTCACTGACACGATGGCAGAGGGTTACCTAAGCAATATTGACCAAACTGTGGATTTGAATGAGATTGACATGGCTATCGAAAGTCTTAATAATTTGTGGGCATACGCAGGATAGGACATGAAAATGCAACCCAACCGTACGGATTTAGAACCACCTAAGAATGACTAAAAATGGAAAGCTCAACACTCAACACTTTTCGTAACAGTAGAGAGCACGTCTTGCAAAAGCGTGTCATCAGCAGCAGACAGTGTATCGCGAAGCTATTAAACAGAAAATGTGGGAAAACCTGAGCGACCCCCGCTCTTGTTGGAAAACAGTCAGCCATATAATGGGCAGCCGCGCCAAGTTGAATGAATCCATCGCTCCGTCTAGGTGGTCAGAGTATTTTAACTCCTTACTTAATACAGCATAAGCTGTAGCTCAAGACTTCCAAAGAACGATTGAAGCAGAACTGCTAAAACACGAAAGCAAGTGTGACCAGTGTAATAGTAGCATTCAAACATGTTTAACAGAGGAGACAATCAATGATGATATAAGCAATGAAGACGTAAAACAGGTCATAACGTCCCTGCCTTTCAGCAAAGCCCTAGGGGTTTACGGCATTCCAATCGAGTTTTTGAAACCACTTACCCAATGCGCCACCGCGAATACGACGAATGATAATGTTTGGAACTTTTACTGCCTGAACGAAGAAAGAACAATGGACCATTCCCTAACAGGTGTCGCTACAATTAATCCAAATTAATTTTTAGCTGCATGGTTGTCACAGGAAAAGCTTCTTCGTGAAATGTTGTTTTGCGTACATTGTTATATCGTTTTATATTAGGATACCGTATGGTTGACAGTGTGATATTGGATCACTGTTGTATCCATGTTCACATAGGTTAGCGCCCAGGGCTGTTAACGATGGTTGAAATTTGGACATTGAAATTGTGTTGAATCAACGTTATCGACGTTCGCCGACGTTTCCACCCGATTTTCAACATTGAATCAATGTCGTCGAGCTATATGGGTTTCTCAGATCAATGAGCTCAGGCTATTATATATCCAATTTGGAAAATCGGTCCACAAGATAATCCAGAAAATTATAGAGGGATATCACTACTAGCCACGATCGATAAAGTGTTCATGAAGATATTGTGTACTAGACGGACAAATTGGGCTGAGCAAGGGAATAAGATACACGAGTGCCAAGCGGGATTCAGGAAAGGGCGATCTACTATATATCAAGCATTCATTATTCAAGCAGGTGTTCATAAGTATTTGTAACGATCAGGTGGCCGTTTTTATTGAGTTTATGTAGATTTGTCAAAGGCATTTGATCGAGTCCCTCATGCATATCTGTGGCACAGGCTGGTCTCAATTGGTATACACGGCAGATGTTTCCAAGTCTTAAAGTCTCTATATGGTAAACTGCGATCTTGTGTGCAAAGCGCGGGCAGTCTCTCAGAAGTTTTCAATTGTATTTTAGGAACTAGACAATGTTGTCTACTTAGTCCGCTGTTATTTGTTTTATACCTGGATGAATATGTTGATATGCTGGGAGGTCAAAACTGCAAAGGTATATTTATAGACTTTCCAAATTTTCTAGCCTTGATGTACGTGGACCATTTGTCGAATATGGCCGATACTGTAGGCAGATTGCGAGCAGAAATATGTGTACTTGAAAAGTATTTCCACAAACGGGGAATCTCGGTAAATCTAAAGGAAACTAAAGTTATGGTTTTTAGAAATGGGGGCCATTAAGAGGGAATGAACGGTGGATGTTATCGGGGAACCAAATAGATTGTGTATCTGTGTATAACTACTTAGGGTTCCATTTCATCCCTAACCTAGTATGGACTGCCACTCAAAGGTATCGGTCAGATCAGGCTGGGAAAGCTGCAAATGCAATCGAGATTGCGTCACCCGTAGGGTGAGAATGACGTAAAATGTAATATCTGGATTATGTCTTCGGCCCACTACAATGATCTTGACCTGAACAATTGACTTGATTGTGACTTTATTTGTGACATATTTGGCCCCTCAGATACAGATTTGGCACCTTAGATCCAGATTGACCCCTCATATCTATATTTGATACCTCATATCCATATTGACCGTTCAGATCCGGCAGCTCTAAAACTGTCGCTATAGTGAGCATCCTCTCAATTGTTGGCCCCATCCCAAAAGTAAAAGTCACTCTTTAGGTTCGCCCCCGGGCTCGACGATCTCGCTCGGTGGACAGCTTAAACCAAACTGCCCGTTTATTTAGTTTCGGTCTACATTTCTAGTTTCTACATCCCTACCATGCAAATTTGCATAGCAACCAACTGAATCATCCCACCACCCCAGCTTCAACCACCCCTCCCCCGCCCAGCCCCCCCCAACAGTATACCTACACTGAAACCGCGATCACTGGCACCGCTCGCGACAGCGAGCCTCGCTGTAATGTTGTTATAATAAGATAAGTCAGCCGCGCTGTGTTGACATCTCGGTTAGCCAAGTGACGAGTCTCCGGCGACACATCATGGAGGTCGACCAGCTGTTCTTAATGGTTATAAAATCTCGTAGGGTCCTATGGTAAAGTTTAGCAATTTTTTGCAGACAAACTACTTTTGCAAAATTCAAAAACGTGATACAAGTTACCGACGGGCTCAATACGTGACATAATGTACAGCGTCATTAAATGAAAACTGTGAACGTTATAGCGACTTTCCCGATTTTTTGCCCTATCTACCAATGGTTAAGGAAGAAACAAAAAAATCATGTGTCCTTGACCTTTGACCTACATACTCCGCTGACGAACTTGACCGAGCCATGTCGGGTAGCTATCGATGGGTAAAGTTACAGAACGAAATGTTGCGTTTTGCGACCTACAGAGCGCGTACACACACACACACACAGACAAAAAAACGAAGTGATAGATGCCGTAAAATCGTAGATTTTACGTCATAACTAGACAGTCAAGCAGAGCTTGAGAAGGGACGAAAATTGGAGTTTGGCGACTATTTCGACCATTTTAAGACCCATGGCCGCTCGCTCATTGGTTGTTCGGCCTGGCGTTCGAGACCATATCGCCCACTGAAAGTTGTAGCCAGGCCAAATTGCTGGCTGAAAGCGCAAATTAGCCCAAATTGGACCCCAAATCACGCCCTAATCGCTCTTCTCGGACTCGTCATCGCTGAATTATGGAGCCCCCTAGCGGCGGAACTAAGTGTGATAGGCTAAAAGCGAAGGCGGATTCCATACCCAAGTTGACGTTTGCCCGTCTTTTGCAACCGGTTCCGACTCTCTAGCGTCGCTATTAAGCGAACGGCGGCCATCGCAACCCCGAAAGAGTGCCGGTCAATATCGCCGTTGACTCATAATGGGAGCGTCGGCATGGATGGGGGTGCCCCTCTTGCGAGCGCTCTAGCGGCCAAACTAAGCGTCCTAGAGCAATTCTGAGGTGGTGTCGATGGACCTAGCTCACATTTGTCTCTTCATTCATGCCAAATCTGGGCTCCCTAGCTCAAATATTGACCAAGTCATGGCCTTGCAAAGTTCAAAACGCCACTTGACACGTACGCTGAATATTGATTGGCCGATTACTCGAAAATCGTTCAGTATCCGGAAAATCTGAGCGAGTACTGCGTCACCGCGTCTCCCTGACGAATACTCTCTAACAAACAGCGAATCTCTAGACCCGATATTAACGGAGTTACGCGGAAAAATCTGTTTCGTGACCTTGACCTTGCTGTGACCTTGACCTTGGAAGCGTGACCTTGACCAATATAGTTATTCGTGCCCATTTACTGATGTCACGTATCACGCCCGGTGACGTTTGTCTCACTTGTAACCTTCACGGAGAAATTGAGACCATGTTCCCGCCAAAATGCTGCCTTGGGATCCCATTTTTAAAGTTTGGGAATTTTTGGCAGAAGAACTATTCGGACGATTTTCAAAATTGAAACACCGTGTACAAGGTACCTGTGAACCCAATACGTGGATTAATTTTGAGCGTCATTAAGTAAAAACTGGGAACGCTATAGCGCTTTTGCCGATTTTTGGTCCTATCTTTCAATGGTTAAGCGAATTTCGAAAAATTCCTGTGACCTTGACCTTTGACCTACATGGCCCATCTACGAACTTACCCTGACGATTGCCACTCCGCATCTTTCTGTGAATTTGGAAGTTGATATCTCAAGGCGTTCGAAAGATAATGCGCCGCGTGACAAAGAGATGCTAACCGAACACACCGACATAAGACGAAAATGGAACATTTTCGTCTTAACAAACGAACGAAGTGATAGATGCCGTAAAATCGAAGATTTTACGTCATAACAAACAGAACTGACCGACATGATGGCGATTTTCGCCATAGCAAACGAACGAAGTGATAGATGCCGTAAAATCGAAGATTTTACGTCATAACAAGCGGTCCTAGGGAAATTAGGTAGACTTCCAACCGGATATCACTGTGAGAAGAGAGCCATTAAATATTGGGTTAAATTGCTAGCAAAATGCCGCATAACAGACTGGTCAAAGCTGCATATAACATGTTATAGCAACATGACGATGTTGGGAGAAGCACAAAAAACTGGGCTACGCAGGTGAAGATTTGGTTATTCAGACATGGTTTCGGTTATGCGTGGATCACGCAGACAGTTGGGGACCCAGTTTGTTTCATGCGAGAGAGGTTTCTCAGCGAGCCAGGGATATTCTCTTGAAAAGTCCCCGCCCTGTACTTATCGCACAGGAAGCATTGTGTAGCCACTGTACTGAATGAATTACGCTAGCCATATGCTTAGTCATAGTTCTAGAAGGTTCCCGAAGCATGAGACAGTGTACGCAGTCATGTGTCCTGGGATCCGCGTGGAAGTAGGTTAGGTCACTGCATAATGCAATCGCGTGTCCCAGTACTCGTGACGCTTATTAGCTATATACATGTTTATAGAACGTTCTGGATCCGTCGACCCGGAACTCCTAGGCCCTTATACAGCTCTGGAAGGGAGGCGGGCGAACGTGATGTTTGCGTTCTGGAACTAAAAACACGGGAGATAAGGTGACACTGGTGACACTCGGCGCAAGCCAGTCTGACCCGAAATCCAGACGCGCAAACTAGAGAAAGAGAGTGAAAACATCTTTCCACCAAATTCCTCCCAAATTTCTGATAAGAGAGTACACTCCCTGGTGTAGGCGCGTAGGGGTTTATAAGAGGCACGGATCCGGGAGTTCAGGACGACGAAGGGAGTCCAGACAACTTACTGAAGGATCAGGAAGAACCTTAGACAACACAACGAGATGTACAACCGCTATGAATAAATGCTTGATTGAAATGTACAAGCGACTTCATTTGTGAATGCGAAGACCAAAGAGTCCGTATACACGCCCTGGCCGAACCGAACATGACACACGTGAGATTCGAAACCTCAACCTAACCAGGGGTCCGATCTTACACTCTCACAGAATTGGTACTCCAATGTGTGTGACAATACAAAGCTGGCACCAAAATATTGCTTCTATAAAACTCTCTTAAACCCCGAGCGCTACCTCACATCTATACGATTCAAACGTTTGCGTAGTGTGTATAGCAGATTCCGATGCGCGAATCATAATTTGATTATCGAAAAAGGTTGACATTTAAATTTTCCCCCTTCAAGAAATTAAGGCTGTGCATCCATTGTCAACGTGTCGTGGTGGACGAAGTCGAGTCACAAGCTCACTGTTTACTAAAGTGCCCGTTGCATGACGATATTCGTAAACTCTACAGAAAGAACTACTATTATACGTTCTCAACAATGGATAAATTTGTAGAGCTGATGTCCACAAACAACGAGCAATTTATGTTTAATTTATGTCAATTTGTATGTTTGGTTCTCCCAAGAAAATACCACAGTGGTTACTGAGGTCTTCCACATTCACTTTTCATATCGTTTGTATGTACTGTCATGACTGTGCGTTTGTTCTCTGGTTTCTGTTTTGTGTATGTACCTTGGCTGGAGGCCAGCCTATAGTACGAAATAAACTATCTATCTATCCATCTATCTCGTTCAAAATATGTTATAATACTTTCAGGAAAAATACGAATAATATACAGAACAGGCTGACTTTACTTACGAAGGGAAACAGGTCTCGTTCCTGACGTTCTCGCGTTATCGTGCACGCCTCCGGTATCATTGGTGAAGTCCTATTTGTGGCATGATGGATATATTGCTGCACGTTTCCAGCCTCCGTCGTGCACACAGGAGCTATACACACCCGGCAACAATGCGAGGAGTGGCAGGGGTGGTTTGAAATCTGTAGGGCTGAAGCTCACTGCGCCACAAAGTGAAAGGCGGAGACGTCTGATAGTGGTGACTAATACTAATGCAAAATATCAACGCGGATGTCCAGGGTCCTATTTCCTTTTTTTTTATTGCATCACAGCGATATCATGTACGTAATATACAATATGAACTACAGAGGATTCAAATCTAGCGACATACACATTTAGAAAGACAGAATATGAGGTGGCGTTTGTAGGAAAGAATTCCATTGGCGGAGGAGGCCTATCATTCGATTATTCCTTGTGGCAATATGTTCCTCAAAGCGAAGTACACTCTTGAAGTGAAATTTAAAACCATACGAGCTTGGAAACGTTCGTTGTTTTTTATTAGACAGATCTTCATTAATTTAATCGTGAACTAGGAATTTTAATATTAAATAACCTCGAATCAGGAAATCGTCCATTTAGTATCGTGTATCCGCCGTTCCATTGCATGCGGAGAGTTTTCCATTTAATTCATCGTGACCTGGGAATAAAGAAATGTATCCTTCGTGATCTGGGAACACGACCCCGCCTTGCACCCCCCTCCCCCCCCCTACCCCTTTTATATCAAATACATGATATTGAGACCCTCTCCGCTCCATGGGTTCGTACGGTGCCATTATAATAGATACAGGGGAGGCATCTCCGGGACACAGGCAATGGGACACCGGCAATGGGACACCGGCAATGGAACACCGGCAATGGGACACAGGCAATGGGACACAGGCACTGGGACACCGGCAATGGGACACAGGCAATGGGACACCGGCAATGGGACACAGGCAATGGGACACCGGCAATGGGACACAGGCAATGGGACACAGGCAATGGGACACAGGCAATGGGACACAGGCAATGGGACACAGGCAATGGGACACAGGCAATGGGACACCGGCAATGGGACACAGGCAATGGGACACCGGCAATGGGACACCGGCAATGGGACACAGGCAATGGGACACCGGCAATGGGACACAGGCAATGGGACACAGGCAATGGGACACAGGCAATGGGACACCGGCAATGGGACACCGGCAATGGGACACAGGCAATGGGACACCGGCAATGGGACACCGACAATGGGACACAGGCAATGGAACACAGGCAATGGGACACCGGCAATGGGACACCGGCAATGGGACACCGGCAATGGGACACCGACAATGGGACACAGGCAATGGGACACCGACAATGGGACACCGACAATGGGACACCGGCAATGGGACACCGACAATGGGACACAGGCAATGGGACACAGGCAATGGGACACAGGCAATGGGACACAGGCAATGGGACACAGGCATTGGGACACAGGCAATGGGACACCGGCAATGGGACACCGGCAATGGGACACAGTCAATGGGACACAGGCAATGGGACACCGGCAATGGGACACAGGCAATGGGACACCGGCAATGGGACACAGGCAATGGGACACCGGCAATGGGACACCGGCAATGGGACACAGGCAATGGGACACAGACAATGAGACACCGGCAATGGGACACCGGCAATGGGACACCGGCAATGGGACACCGGCAATGGGACACCGGCAATGGAACACCGGCAATGGGACACCGGCAATGGGACACCGGCAATGGGACACCGGCAATGGGACACCGGCAATGGGACACAGGCAATGGGACACAGACAATGAGACACCGGCAATGGGACACCGGCAATGGGACACCGGCAATGGGACACCGGCAATGGGACACCGGCAATGGGACACCGGCAATGGGACACCGGCAATGGGACACCGGCAATGGGACACCGGCAATGGAACACCGGCAATGGGACACCGGCAATGGGACACAGGCAATGGGACACCGGCAATGGGACACAGGCAATGGGACACAGGCAATGGGACACCGGCAATGGGACACCGGCAATGGGACACCGACAATGGGACACAGGCAATGGAACACCGGCAATGGGACACCGGCAATGGGACACCGGCAATGGGACACCGGCAATGGGACACAGGCAATGGGACACAGGCAATGGGACACCGGCAATGGGACACAGGCAATGGGACACAGGCAATGGGACACAGGCAATGGGACACAGGCAATGGGACACCGGCAATGGGACACCGGCAATGGGACACCGGCAATGGAACACCGGCAATGGAACACCGGCAATGGGACACAGGCAATGGGACACAGGCAATGGGACACCGGCAATGGAACACCGGCAATGGGACACAGGCAATGGGACACAGGCAATGGGACACAGGCAATGGGACACAGGCAATGGGACACAGCCAATGGGACACCGGCAATGGGACACCGGCAATGGGACACAGGCAATGGGACACAGGCAATGGAACACCGGCAATGGGACACCGGCAATGGGACACCGGCAATGGTACACCGGCAATGGGACACCGGCAATGGAACACCGGCAATGGGACACCGGCAATGGGACACCGGCAATGGGACACCGGCAATGGGACACCGGCAATGGGACACCGGCAATGGAACACCGGCAATGGGACACCGGCAATGGGACACAGGCAATGGAACACAGGCAATGGGACACAGGCAATGGGACACAGGCAATGGGACACAGACAATGGGACACCGGCAATGGGGGACAGGCAATGGGACACAGGCAATGGGACACAGGCAATGGGACACAGGCAATGGGACACCGGCAATGGGACACCGGCAATGGGACACAGGCAATGGGACACCGGCAATGGGACACAGGCAATGGGACACCGGCAATGGGACACAGGCAATGGGACACCGGCAATGGGACACCGGCAATGGGACACCGGCAATGGAACACCGGCAATGGGACACCGGCAATGGGACACCGGCAATGGGACACCGGCAATGGGACACCGGCAATGGGACACAGGCAATGGGACACCGGCAATGGAACACCGGCAATGGGACACCGGCAATGGGACACCGGCAATGGAACACCGGCAATGGGACACCGGCAATGGGACACAGGCAATGGGACACAGGCAATGGGACACCGGCAATGGGACACAGGCAATGGGACACAGGCAATGGGACACAGGCAATGGAACACAGGCAATGGGACACCGGCAATGGGACACCGGCAATGGAACACCGGCAATGGGACACCGGCAATGGGACACAGGCAATGGGACACAGGCAATGGGACACCGGCAATGGGACACCGGCAATGGGACACCGGCAATGGGACACAGGCAATGGGACACCGGCAATGGAACACAGGCAATGAGGCACAGGCAATGGGACACCGGCAATGGGACACAGGCAATGGGACACAGGCAATGGGACACCGGCAATGGGACACCGGCAATGGAACACCGGCAATGGGACACAGGCAATGGGACACAGGCAATGGGACACCGGCAATGGAACACAGGCAATGAGGCACAGGCAATGGGACACCGGCAATGGGACACAGGGAATGGGACACAGGCACTGGGACACCGGCAATGGGACACCGGCAATGGGACACAGGCAATGGGACACAGGCAATGGGACACCGGCAATGGGACACCGGCAATGGGACACAGGCAATGGGACACCGGCAATGGGACACCGGCAATGGGACACAGGCAATGGGACACAGGCAATGGGACACCGGCAATGGGACACAGGCAATGGGACACAGGCAATGGGACACAGGCAATGGAACACAGGCAATGGGACACAGGCAATGGGACACAGGCAATGGGACACAGGCAATGGGAGACAGGCAATGGGACACAGGCAATGGGACACCGGCAATGGAACACAGGCAATGGGACACCGGCAATGGGACACAGGCAATGGAACACAGGCAATGGGACACAGGCAATGGGACACAGGCAATGGGACACAGGCAATGGGACACAGGCAATGGGACACAGGCAATGGGACACCGGCAATGGAACACAGGCAATGAGGCACAGGCAATGGGACACCGGCAATGGGACACAGGCAATGGGACACAGGCAATGGGACACAGGCAATGGGACACAGGCAGTGGGACACCGGCAATGGGACACAGGCACTGGGACACCGGCAATGGAACACAGGCAATGAGGCACAGGCAATGGGACACCGGCAATGGGACACAGGCAATGGGACACAGGCAATGGGACACAGACAATGGGACACAGGCAGTGGGACACCGGCAATGGGACACAGGCAGTGGGACACAGGCAATGGGACACAGGCACTGGGACACCGGCAATGGGACACCGGCAATGGGACACAGGCAATGGGACACAGGCAATGGGACACAGGCAATGGGACACAGGCAGTGGGACACCGGCAATGGGACACCGGCAATGGGACACAGGCAATGGGACACCGGCAATGGGACACCGGCAATGGGACACCGGCAATGGGACACAGGCAATGGGACACAGGCAATGGGACACCGGCAATGGGACACAGGCAATGGGACACCGGCAATGGAACACAGGCAATGGGACACAGGCAATGGGACACGGGCAATGGGACACAAGCAATGGGACACAGGCAATGGAACACAGGCAATGGGACACCGGCAATGGGACACAGGCAATGGGACACAGGCAATGGGACACAGGCAATGGGACACAGGCAATGGGACACAGGCAATGGGACACCGGCAATAGGAGACAGGCAATGGGACACCGGCAATGGGACACCGGCAATGGGACACAGGCAATGGGACACAGGCAATGGGACACAGGCAATGGGACACAGGCAATGGGACACAGGCAATGGGACACAGGCAATGGGACACAGGCAATGGGACACAGGCAATGGGACACCGGCAATGGGACACCGGCAATGGGACACAGGCAATGGGACACAGGCAATGGGACACCGGCAATGGGACACAGACAATGGGACACCGGCAATGGGACACCGGCAATGGGACACCGGCAATGGGACACCGGCAATGGGACACAGGCAATGGGACACCGGCAATGGGACACCGGCAATGGGACACCGGCAATGGGACACAGGCAATGGGACACCGGCAATGGGACACCGGCAATGGGACACCGGCAATGGGACACAGGCAATGGGACACAGACAATGGGACACAGGCAATGGGACACCGGCAATGGGACACAGGCAATGGGACACAGGCAATGGGACACCGGCAATGGGACACAGGCAATGGGACACCGGCAATGGGACACAGGCAATGGGACACCGGCAATGGGACACCGGCAATGGGACACCGGCAATGGGACACAGGCAATGGGACACCGGCAATGGGACACCGGCAATGGGACACAGGCAATGGGACACCGGCAATGGGACACCGGCAATGGGACACCGGCAATGGGACACCGGCAATGGGACACAGGCAATGGGACACCGGCAATGGGACACCGGCAATGGGACACAGGCAATGGGACACAGGCCATGGGACACAGGCAATGGGACACAGGCAATGGGACACAGGCAATGGGACACAGGCAATGGGACACAGGCAATGGGACACAGGCAATGGGACACAGGCAATGGGACACAGACAATGGGACACCGGCAATGGGACACAGGCAATGGGACACCGGCAATGGGACACCGGCAATGGGACACAGGCAATGGGACACCGGCAATGGGACACCGGCAATGGGACACCGGCAATGGGACACCGGCAATGGGACACAGGCAATGGGACACCGGCAATGGGACACAGGCAATGGGACACCGGCAATGGGACACAGGCAATGGGACACCGGCAATGGGACACAGGCAATGGGACACCGGCAATGGGACACAGTCAATGTTAATGGTCTCGATGTTTACACGGAAACAGAAAGAGAGTTAGGAATACGTCGAAAATCGGGCGTTCATTAATGTCACTTAGTTGCTCTCGTTACCATGTGGACGTCGTCTATGCGTTGCATGTAGGCTAGTAAGTCGGCAAGTAAGCCGCTCGGGCTTACTTGCCGACTAAACTGGATCTATGTAAGCCGCTCGGGCTTACATAGATCCGGTTTATCCTGTTGGATCGCGCCACACATACACTACTACTGACTCCATGGGCATGATGGCAGTGTGTGTGTGTAGGGGGTGGAGGGGGGGGGGCGGTGATAGGGAGACCATTGGCGGTGTAACCTAGTATCGCTTATTAATCAGGCCCACCCCACCACGCTCACGCTTCTATCCGCCTAGGCACAAATTCACCGGTGGTAAAAACGGCCAAAAACGTTCCGCTCCATGGTATCAGACCGCGAATTTTCTAGAGGATTCTCGATAACTACATATATTAAAAACATTCATATACAGATAGGTTCATGACATTTATATCTTGATGATAAAATAACTACTTCTGAAACAAAACTGAGTTGCAAAAACAGTTAATTTTATGAAATGCAACTGAGCAGATTAACTGGGTTGATCAACACACATATAAAATTCATACCCGCATTATCAATGAAATACAGCCTTAAAGTTGTTCGTTGTCGACCATGTTGGCTTTTGCAGACATAAATTCCCTTAAAACAAGATCGTCGCGCCCAATCAACTTGTATGTCCAGATCCAATCATCGGTACGCCCAGATCCAATCACAGGTACGTCCAGATCCAATCACCGGTGCGTCCAGATTCAATCACAGGTACATCCAGATCCAATCACAGGTACGTCCAGATACAATCAACCTGTACGTCCAGATCCAATTACAGGTACGTCCAGATCCAATCACAGGTACGACCAGATCAAATCACCGGTACATCCAGATCCAATCACAGGTACGTTCAGATCCAATCAACTTGTACGTCCAGATTCAATCACAGGTACATCCAGATCTAATCAGAGGTACGTCCAGATCCAATCACAGGTACGCCCAGATCCAATCACAGGTACGACCAGATCAAATCACCGGTACATCCAGATCCAATCACAGGTACGTTCAGATCCAATCAACTTGTACGTCCAGATTCAATCAGAGGTACATCCAGATCTAATCAGAGGTACGTCCAGATCCAATCACAGGTACGCCCAGATCCAATCACAGGTACGTCCAGATCCAACCACAGGTACATCCTAATCCCATCACAGGTACGTCCAGATTCTATCAATTGGTACATCCAGATCCAATCACAGGTACGTCAAGATCCAATCAGAGGTACCTCCAGATCCAATCACCGGTACATCCAGATCCAAACAGAGGTACGTCCAGATCCAATCAGAGGTACGCCCAGATCAAATCACAGGTACGTCCAGAGCCATTCAACGTGTACGCCCAGATTCAATCCCAGGTACATCCAGATCCAATTAGAGGTATGTCCAGATCCAATCACCGGTGCGTCCAGATTCAATCACAGGTACGTCCAGATTCAATCAACTTGTACGTCCAGATTCAATCACAGGTACATCCAGATCCAATCACAGGTACGTCCAGATTCAATCAACTTGTACGTTCAGATTCAATCACAGGTACATCTAGATCTAATCAGAGGTACGTCCAGATCCAATCACAGGTACGTCCAGATTCAATCACAGGTACATCCAAATCCAATCACAGGTACGTCCAGATTCAATCACAGGTACATCCAGATCCAATCACAGGTAAGTCCAGATTCAATCAACTTGTACGTCCAGATCCAATCACAGGTACGTCCAGATTCAATCACAGGTACATCCAAATCCAATCACAGGTACGTCCAGATTCAATCACAGGTACATCCAGATCTAATCAGAGGTACGTCCAGATCCAATCACAGGTACATCCAGATCCAATCACAGGTAAGTCCAGATTCAATCAACTTGTACGTCCAGATTCAATCACAGGTACATCTAGATCTAATCAGAGGTACGTCCAGATCCAATCACAGGTACGTCCAGATTCAATCACAGGTACATCCAAATCCAATCACAGGTACGTGCAGATTCAATCACAGGTACATCCAGATCCAATCAGAGGTACGTCCAGATCAAATCACCGGTACCTCCATTGTTATTTGATGTAAGACGTATACATGATTAATGCTGCAGACAGACATGGGAGGTTAATATTAATGGTTATTTGATGTACTATACATAATGTATACATATTTATATATATATATTTGTCATATTTTTGCGAATGACATCTGTCCTATCTCTGCCGTAGCCACCGATGACATAAGACGTCAGCACAAGACAGCGTGTCTGAGGATTACGTCACTGGTCACGTGCAAGGACTTGTTGTAGGTCGGAACCAGCGCGGGGGTCATTCTGACGTTACCCATCCCCAAAGTTACCCAGACGACCACTAAACACAACGTTACCATGCCAACCGTCACGGGTGCGTATCTTATAAGCATTCCTAGTACACGTATCCTTACCATAACCCGGATTTTCTTGCAATCTTTATCGTCACATATTTTGTTTAACATTAAGGTCGTTGACCTCGTATCTATGTTATCTGGAAAATGAGGATATTCCGTATGTTTTTCTGATAATGCGCTGGGTTTATTCGATGCTAAGATGCAATTTTATGAAATGATAGAACGTTAATTTGGCCTCATCAGCAGGAAGAAACATTGGTAGAAATGGTTAATGCATCTCCTGGCGAAAAAAAACATGTATCATATCATCTCGTTGCAGGTCTCGTTCACGGACACACGGGTCACGTGCGATTCCTCACGTGCGTCGACGTCAGGCCCCAGCGAGTCGACTGGGCGCGACGACAGCACCAACCACTTGATCCTGTGGTCGGTGTAACACGTGGCTACCCCACCCCGCTGGCCGCCATGTTGCCATGACGACAAGCGTAACCTTAGAAACCTGTGTCGATCGCTGGCGTGGCGATGTATCATTCCCAATGTTCATCCAAACTGTGGTGACCGCTCATACGGTGAGCGCTCACATTTCGAGGAAGGATTCCCGCATTAATGTTATTATTAACCCCAGCGATCCCTGAGCAGTATTTCGACTAATATTAATAGTAATATAAGTAATATGACCCCCCCCCCACCCCAGGGCTAGCTGTAGCTGTAGTGCTCACGCACTCTGACCTTGTGAGCCACCTCGTTAGCAGCATGTACGCAATCGAAATATTGTTGTGTCCATCACTAAGCACTTCCCGAGGCCTCTTTAGTGTGTCGATGGCGGATCCCAAGGTGGGCAACCAGAGCCCCCCACCCCCCTTGATGTATGTGTTCTTGGCGATATAATATGAGGTGAATCGCTGACATGGGTTGCGTCAACCTTAAACTGAACCCAGCAAATACCCTCCATGGTACGTAAGGGAGTGACTACCGGAAAGCTGTTCTGAATGTCTGTAAACCGAAGTCAGGATAAGAACAACCCACAGCCTGGACCCGGCCCGAACCAAATCGAGCACGCTACCCACTCGACCACCGCGCAGCCCAGCCCGTAAGGCCAGACGGACGCACTGTTGATGCACCTGATGGTTGGCAGAACCAGCCTCATGTAAAGGCCACTGGTGAAATCCTCCCTCGGAACAGTTGTGTCTAAAGCCCACAAGCCCCCTTTACCCCGACAGAGGGCTCTACCACAGCCGACTCAGCCATGGCAGTCGTACCACCGTCACAGAGCAGGTATTATACAGTATAATATCTACTCTGTGACAACGTGCCTTTGACCCTTCTCAGTGCATTGCGCGATCCGACTCCAACACAGTGTCTATCTCCCATCAGAAGCAGCGTGGCAACATGCATGGAGATGTAGATATAGGAGGTGACATTATTATGTCTTCACTTCTGGCTTAATTGACTACCATCAAACGGCGCCCGACCTCTGTTCTATGTCCTCGCGTCTGGGGTGTCAAAGATTATGTTAAAAAACAAACAGCCTCTTAGTTCCGGATTTTATTAAGTGTGGAAACACAAATTGTCTCCCGCGATATACGCAACAACGGAACATAAGCGTATTTACAACATGTATGATTCACTCACAAATAACGGGACATCCGCTGCGGTAGAAACTCCATTAATAATCAAAATAAATATAGACATCAATACGTTTTCCATGTTTCGCCGTTGTACGGTCTTTTTAAAAAAGAAAAGGTTCAAGTTATCGGGTATGATTACTAATTAAACTTTGAAGCACTCAGCCCGCCTATGACTGTATTAGCTTATATTGGAACGCCAATTAAGTAACCTGTAAGACGGATTTGAACTAAATAAGCATTCTTGTGGTTTACAGCAATTACGCCAGATACCCCCCCCCCCCTACCCCCCGGTGGGCTGTTACCATTTATGTTAATTGATGTTGAGGGTAATGCATTATGATATAGACATAGCTCCGCTATAGCCTGAATTGTGAAACTTGCACCAGTCTCTAATGAGTGCAGGCGGGACAGTTTATTCCCCGTGGACGTATCCAGGGGTGCGTTATGATGATCTACATGATCTACATACATACAGCGTACGCGGGAATGGGTGAACAGCACACACTCGTTTCTAAAAGGTGCAGCCATTATAAATGCATCCATTTGCAGAATCGGCTGGGCTTGCGGAAATATTTAACTTGAATTATCATAAATGGGCCCATTTCTTTTCGCTGGGGTAGCCTTAGCCTTGGTATATATCTCACCCAGTGTTCACGGACACCTGGTCACTAGGAATCGGTGTACGGAAGCTTCTTTGATCGTTTGTTTGTAACTTATTTCTTCTTCTTTATTTGCCTCTACGTGCACATGTCTCGCATCGTTATCTTGTACTTAGTATGTATTTGTTTTTTAAGTTTCTGTTTTTTTTTCCTTCGGTCGTTCGGCTGTGTCGGCGACAGTTGTAACCATGTGCCATATCTTTTAAAGTAACTTATAGTTGTGTGTAGTTGATACGAACGACAATGCTAATGCCCGTCTATGTCGGCAACATTCTAGCAGTTGAATTTGTGTATATTAAACAGTTAAAATGTTGCAATAAAGTACTGCAGATACCAGACAGATCACATCAGTGTCGGTATTGATTTCGCCGAGCCAGCAATTAACCTGCCAAAGCGTCAGGCACTGTACAAGGCATCCATCTAGAAACACATGTTTCATATATCCAAGTATATAGTAGTATTAGCAAAACATTAAACATATATATGCATGTATATGCATATATATTTCGTCGGAATATGTGCAACAAAAGAGCAAACGATCAAATATCAACTTTTAAGCTGTGTAATTAACAAAGCAAATATACAACGAATAGGCGACTCGTGTTCGCTCGTCTGCGATAGAGTTGTCAATAAGATTTGATCATTCTGCCCAAACCATAAGGCTTAAAACCGCTGTGACACTGGTCGGGAATCAGGTAATTCTACCAACATGGCTGTCTTGGGACTGGGACGACCGTATAGCTAGCTGACACACCACAACGACGGGCTATATACCCTATATGGCCGATACCCTTATCGTTGTCATAACATCTATAATACAAACAAATATACAACTTTTACATAGACCCTTTGCTAAATCGAGGAATTTAGCGCAAATAAGACAACTTTGTTTTGTGACGATATACCAAATGTCAACCAATGGATTGTGTTCTTTGACAAAATACAAAATACCACTGTATTGTTATATTAAACAATTGGTTCCCGAAACTATTCAATGTGTGTTGCTTCACGTAAAAGAATTGACATAATATACAATTTCATATTAAGTTATTTGTTCAACACTATCATACAGTCAGGAATAATAATTAGTAAATATGTACACAATCCTAATGCATGAAACTGTACAAGTCTTTACCAATATCGAAAAACTGCGAGTGTCCCACACGCAGGTGATTTACTGACAAGTGTTATTGATAACCTCTGGCAATATCTTATGTGGCGAGCCCGGGGCTGTTCTTGGGTATCGCGCCGCTAGCCTATTGGACCACGTTCTTTGGCTATTGCCAATATCATAAACGGATGGAACACGTCTAACACAACCCAATGCACAAGGAACACGACAATGCATCTCTTGAATGAAAGCTTATAGTTAGGCCAGCTTTATAGTCAATGTTCTAAATTCAAAGTAACAAGGAAGAAGTAAAAATAAACAATGAACTGTCGCTTACAAGTAAGGCTACTTGTCACGTGGGGGTTCACAGATCCTGGACCCGCACCTGTTAGGCCTCTGCCATGTCACGTGGGGGTTCACAGATCCTGGACCCGCACCTGTTAGGCCTCTGGCATGTCACGTGGGGGTTCAGAGATCGTGGACCCGCACCTGTTAGGCCTCTGCCATGTCACGTGGGGGTTCACAGATCGTGGACCCGCACCTGTTAGGCCTCTGCCTTGTCACGTGGGGGTTCACAGATCGTGGACCCGCACCTGTTAGGCCTCTGCCTTGTCACGTGGGGGTTCACAGATCCTGGACCCGCACCTGTTAGGCCTCTGCCATGTCACGTGGGGGTTCACAGATCGTGGACCCGCACCTGTTAGGCCTCTGCCTTGTCACGTGGGGGTTCACAGATCCTGGACCCGCACCTGTTAGGCCTCTGCCTTGTCACGTGGGGGTTCACAGATCCTGGACCCGCACCTGTTAGGCCTCTGCCTTGTCACGTGGGGGTTCACAGATCCTGGACCCGCACCTGTTAGGCCTCTGCCATGTCACGTGGGGGTTCACAGATCCTGGACCCGCACCTGTTAGGCCTCTGCCATGTCACGTGGGGGTTCACAGATCGTGGACCCGCACCTGTTAGGCCTCTGCCTTGTCACGTGGGGGTTCACAGATCCTGGACCCGCACCTGTTAGGCCTCTGCCATGTCACGTGGGGGTTCACAGATCCTGGACCCGCACCTGTTAGGCCTCTGCCATGTCACGTGGGGGTTCACAGATCCTGGACCCGCACCTGTTAGGCCTCTGCCTTGTCACGTGGGGGTTCACAGATCCTGGACCCGCACCTGTTAGGCCTCTGCCTTGTCACGTGGGGGTTCACAGATCCTGGACCCGCACCTGTTAGGCCTCTGCCATGTCACGTGGGGGTTCACAGATCCTGGACCCGCACCTGTTAGGCCTCTGCCTTGTCACGTGGGGGTTCACAGATCCTGGACCCGCACCTGTTAGGCCTCTGCCATGTCACGTGGGGGTTCACAGATCCTGGACCCGCACCTGTTAGGCCTCTGCCATGTCACGTGGGTGTTCACAAATCCTGGACCCGCACCTGTTAGGCCCCTGCCATGTCACGTGGGGGTTCACAGATCCTGGACCCGCACCTGTTAGGCCACTGCCATGTCACGTGGGGGTTCACAGATCCTGGACCCGCACCTGTTAGGCCTCTGCCATGTCACGTGGGGGTTCACAGATCCTGGACCCGCACCTGTTAGGCCTCTGCCATGTCACGTGGGGGTTCACAGATCCTGGACCCGCACCTGTTAGGCCTCTGCCATGTCACGTGGGGGTTCACAGATCGTGGACCCGCACCTGTTAGGCCTCTGCCTTGTCACGTGGGGGTTCACAGATCCTGGACCCGCACCTGTTAGGCCTCTGCCTTGTCACGTGGGGGTTCACAGATCCTGGACCCGCACCTGTTAGGCCTCTGCCATGTCACGTGGGGGTTCACAGATCCTGGACCCGCACCTGTTAGGCCTCTGCCATGTCACGTGGGTGTTCACAAATCCTGGACCCGCACCTGTTAGGCCCCTGCCATGTCACGTGGGGGTTCACAGATCCTGGACCCGCACCTGTTAGGCCACTGCCATGTCACGTGGGGGTTCACAGATCCTGGACCCGCACCGGTTAGGCCACTGCCATGTCACGTGGGGGTTCACAGATCCTGGACCCGCACCGGTTAGGCCTCTGCCATGTCACGTGGGGGTTCACAGATCCTGGAACCGCACCGGTTAGGCCTCTGCCATGTCACGTGGGGGTTCACAGATCCTGGAACCGCACCGGTTAGGCCTCTGCCATGTCACGTGGGGGTTCACAGATCCTGGACCCGCACCTGTTAGGCCTCTGCCATGTCATGTGGGGGTTCATAGATCCTGGACCCGCACCTGTTAGGCCTCTGGATTGCCCAGCGGATCGACGGGCCTGTCAGGTCGGTTCAGTGCCCTGATCAGCTTCCTCCAGAAGAGTCTCTGTCCTACTGGATCTTCCGTCCACTCGATGTACGTCCTGCTCCTCATCTGGAACGCCAGTCGGGGCGTCATGTTGTCTGGATCGATGTCCTCCAGCAGGATGAGGACCAGGTTGTTGCGGTCCTCCTCAAACAGCCGGTGCTGTGCCATGGTCAGTTCCACCTCACACCACTGGCTGGTGGCGAACGCGTTGGACACAACCATTAGCGTCTTGCGGCTGTTCTGGACGCTCTTCACGATGTTGTCCACGATATCCGGACCGGGCAGCCAGTCCCGGTCGTGAAGACACAGCTTGAATCCGTTTTCCTCCTCCAGGATTGGCAGGACGTGTTGGCGGATCCAGGGCAGATCCCCGTAGTTGTATGACAGGAAGGCGTCGAACTGGTACTCAGTGTCATCCGGGACCTCGCGGTACTGGCGGACCCTGGCCTTGATGGAGAAGTACCAGGAGCTCAGATGCCAGCGACATCGGTATGACACGAATACTGTGACCAGGATGAATAGCGCTACAAACGTGAAGCTGGCACCTAACTTCAGAGCCAGGTTCTCTGGTTGAATGTCACAATCCTTCTCGGTTAGAGGAAAATCAAACAGCGAAATATTCCTAAAGTTAGGCGGCGAGAGGCATTTGTATGTATGTTTGCCCCCTTTGATTGAAACATTCGCGTGTTTGATCCAGTTTGCGAACCATAACAGGCGACACGTACACGCGAAGACATTTCCCCCAAACGCAACGACCTTCAAGTGATTGAGCAAGCTTGTCGGAAACACGGCTTCAGTGAAGACAGCAAACCGATTTCCATCCAAGTACAAAGTTGTCAAGCGTGTCTGCTCTTTGAAAATCCCACGCGGTAAGACAGACAAAAGATTATTGGTTAATATCAATTCGTCTAATAATACTAGTTTGCTGAATATGTTTTCTGGTAATAGGTTTATGTGGGTGGAACGCATATTTAGTTTCTGAAGTTTGGGCATTTTGTCAAAGAAATGGACGCTTACATTTGCTTTAATCAGATAATACAGACTCACGCCCCTTATATCAAGCCTTTCCATATTGGGACAATGGTAGAACAACTCCTTGTCAGCATCACTAAGTTGGTAATGGGTTTCATCCATGTTCAGGTGCTTTAACGTGGACGAGTTAAAGGCATAGGGGTCAAGCTCTCTCAAATTATTCTCATCTAGGTATAGTTGCCGAAGATGCGTAAATCTGGCAAAAACGTTATTTTCTAGGCGTCTGATTCTATTCGTCATGACGTTAAGTATCTGAAGTTTTTCCAGTCCGATACCGGCAGTTGTCGAGATTGTTGAAATCTGATTGACACGCAACGTTAAATAATTCAAGCTAGGAAGCAGAGATCGTCCGTGCAATGTAAAATTTGGAAATGAGTGGATTTCGTTATGCACTATATATAAATTCGTAAGCTTTGTTAAATTGCTGAATGCTTTGGGGTTAAAACCATCTAGAGCCGAATTAAGACTCAACTTCCTAAGTTCATAAAAACCCGTAAAAGTGTTATCGGGAAGATATCCTAGGCGATTGTCATCCAGCACGAGCCATTCCAGCTTCAGAGACTCCATGCAATGAAACACCGACACGTCATAAGTCATCCCCAACTCCTTCAGAAACAGCTTCACGACTTGCGTGTCATTCAACGCACAGACAATGTCTGACAGAGCGCTGGAATCGGATGAATGCCGATTCCCGGTGAAATCAAATGCCTTCAGTTTCGCACTGGCGACGAAGACCCTTGGTCCGACTTCACTGATCTTGTTATACGACAAGTTAAGAGTCGCGAGTCGCGGCATCCCGGAGAGGTCCCGCCGGGTGATCTCAGTCAGGTTATTAACACTCAGATCCAGGACTAGCGTGCCGTTGGGGATCCCACGCGGAATATGTGTGAGCTGGTTCCCCGAGCAATCCACGATATTCCTGTGACGACAACGGCATGGCGAGGGGCATTGATCACCAACCGCTGTAACCGGCAGGACAAGGACCAGCAGCAATAGTAGAAGAGGCAATCCAACTGCCATTTTAGAGGGATTTACTGGGCGGCCAAGTCTGTGGGATATAAAAATAATTCATATCATTTTTAAAGAAGGTTGCAGCTGAAAATGAAGCACAGGAAGAGGGTGGGTTGTTAAGCATTATCATTCACGTGATAACGTGATCATAACCGGCAAGGTTATCCAGTATGAAAAAACACCATGGTATACCATGATAAAATGTGATATACAATGATAAAACATGGTATCTGATAATAAAATGTGGTATACCATGATGAAATGTGATATACCATGATAAAATGTTGTATACCATGATAAAATGTTGTATACCATGATACAATGTGGTACTTCATGATATACCATACCAGGTAGTGTGGTATACCATGATAAGTGGATGTATAAATATTATATCACACTGGTTAGTAAGGTATACCGTGATAAATTATGGTATATCATGGTATACCACCATTTATCCGGTATATCATGCACTATCTAGTGTCGGGTTAAGGTCTACCATGGTATATGTTGTACTACCTGGTGAGGGGTTAAGGTCTACCATGGGATATCATGTAATACCTTGTATGGGGTTTAGGTCTACCATGGGATATCATGTAGTACCTTGTATGGGGTTAAGGTCTACCATAGGATATCATGTACTACCTTGTATGGGGTTTAGGTCTACCATGGGTTATCATGTACTACCTTGTATGGGGTTTAGGTCTACCATGGTATATCATGTACTACCTTGTATGGGGTTTAGGTCTACCATGGGATATGATGTACTATCTTGTATGGGGTTTAGGTCTACCATGTCACTGACGTTGTGGATACCCAGAATTATCGACTGGAATTAACCAAACTGCAAGGTTTGTAACTGTAATTGTAACCACGCTTGACTTCCCAACTTTACAATCCACTCATATTATTTCGACTAGCGTCTTGTGTAACCTGTGTCTTTCGTTTCTCATCGATATGAGTTTCGGGTCTGAAATTTAGTCAATATATCTAATCGCAGTAACTAAATTTGCATATTTATGAGTGTGGTGTGTGATCATGACTACTAAACGTTTATATGCAGTCCGTGTGACCAGACTGGAAGGCATCATCCGGGACCTTAACCCCACACCAGGCTAGCCTCCTATCGGCCGTACACATGTACCAGTTTTATTTGTACTTGGTCTCCTCCATACATTTTGATAAAATCCAAGGTGCTTTTGCTGCACTTCGATCGTATTCAAGTTGTACCCGCGTGTTTTGTTCCTGAAACATTTATGTGTGACTTATCAGACGCTTTTATTGCGATACACTCGCCAAGATAAATCCGCTGCACGTCCCAGTATTGTAACATGATATGCCTTACTGGACCACGTTCGGTACCTGTCAAGATGCGGACTATGCTATTATCATTGCATACCGTACGGTACAATACCTGACCCTAAACGACATGGCTTACCAAGGTATACCAGGTAGGGCTACCGTGGTATACCATGGTATTCCTGTACCAAACCACCATGGTTTACCATAGTATATCATGGTATCGGTACCATGGTACACCATGGTATACCTGCAACAAAACACCACGGTTTACTATACAATATCATGATATATTATGGTAAAGTTACCATGGTATATCTGTACCAAAACACCATGGTTTCCCATACTATACCATGGTATACCTGTACCAAAACACCATGGTTTACCATACTATACCATGGTATATCATGGCACAGGTACCATGGTATACAATGTTATACCTGTACCAAAACACCATGGTTTACCATACTATACCATGGTACAGGCACACACACTAATATCAGCCGCGGCCCCATGTTAAACCCCGAGCGCTACCTCACATCTATACGATTCAAACGTTTGCTTAGCGTGTATAGCAGATTCCGATGCGCGAATCATAATTTGATGATCGAAAAAGGTAGACATTTAAATTTACCCTTTCAAGAAAGGCTATGCATCTATTGTCAATGCGTCGTGGTGGACGAAGTCGTGCCACAAGCTCACTTTTAACTAAAGTGCTCGTTGTATGAAGATATTCGTAAACTCTACATAAAGAACTACTATTATACGTTCCCAACAATGGATAAATTTTTAGAGCTGATGTCCACAAACAACGAGCAAGTTATGTTTAATTTATGTAAATTTGTACGCTTGGCTCTCCAAAGAAAATACCACAGTGGTTACTGAAGTCTTCCACATTCATTTTTCATATCGTTTGTATGTACTGTCATGACTGTGCGTTTGTTCTCTTGTTTGTATTTTGTTGATGTACCTTGGCTGGAGGCCAGCCTATAGTACGAAATAAACATTAACTATCTATCTCATTCAAAATATATTATAATACTTTCAGGAAAAATACGAATAATATACATGACAGGCTGACTTTACTTACGAATGGAAACAGGTCTCGTTCCTGACGTTCTCGCGTTATCGTGCACGCCTCCGGTATCATTGGTGAAGTCCTATTTGTGGCATGATGGATATATTGCTGCAAGTTTCCAGCCTCCGTCGTGCCCACAGGAACTATACACACCCGGCAACAATGCGAGGAGTGGTGGGGGTGGTTTGAAATCTGTATGGCTGAAGCTCACTGCGCCACCAAGTGAAGGGCGGAGGCGTCTGATAGTGGTGACTAATACTAATTAATTTAATTAAATTAACTAATAAAAATATCAACGCGGATGTCCGGGGTCACATGGAGACGTACTCTTCATACGGTGATAGGAGACATTTGGCGGTGTAATTTAGTATCGCTTATCAATCACTCCCCCCCCACCCCACCTCCCCACTCTGATCACTCTCCCCACTTCGATCTGCCTAGGCATAAACTAAACCGGGGGTAAAAGCTGTTACATCGGCTACATGCTTTTAATGCATGTAGCCAAAAATGTTCCGCTCCATGGTATCAGACCGCGATTTTTGTAGAGGATTCTCGAGAACTACATATATTATAAGTAGCATTCATTTACAGATATGTTCATGAAATTTATATCTTGCTGAGAAAACTACTCCTGAAACAAAACTGAGATGCAAAAACATTTACTTTATAAAAGGATACTGAGCAGATCAGCTGGGTTCTATATGAGCCGTATTCGAACACAAATATAAAATTCATACCCGAATTATAGCGTCATAAATGAAATAGTCTCAAAGTTGTTCGTTGTCGACCATCTTGGCTTTTGCAGATCTAAATGCCCTTAAAACACGATTTGATAATTCCAACAAAAAAACATTGACGTAAAAAGACGTACAAATTTATTTGTCTTAAACTTCGTAATTTTTGGTTTCTTTCCAAAATATATATTTATTTCACACTCAGCGACAATTGCTTTACAATGAAAGGATGAAACACCACCGGAAACATTACTTGTGGAACAGTGATACAAAAAGACGCAAACACGTGATCCAATCAAATTGTACGTCCAGATCCAATCACAGGTACGTCCAGATCCAACCACAGGTACGTAGAGATCCAATCAACTTGTACGTCCAGATCCAATCAACAGTACGTTCAGATCCAATCGCAGGTACGTCCAGATCCAATCACATGTACGTCCAGATCCAATCACCGGTACGTCCACATCCAATCACAGGTACGTCCAGATCCAATCACAGGTACGTCCAGATTCAATCACAGGTACGCCCAGATCCAATGACTGGTACGTCCAGATCCAATCACAGGTACGTAGAGATCCAATCAACTTGTACGTCCAGATCCAATCACCGGTACGTTCAGATCCAATCGCAGGTACGTCCAGATCCAATCACAGGTACGTCCAGATACAATCACATGTACGTAGAGATCCAATCAACTTGTACGTCCACATCCAATCACCGGTACGTTCAGATCCAATCACAGGTACGTCCAGATCCAACCACATGTATGTAGAGATTCAATCACAGGTACGTCCAGATCCAATCACATGTACGTTGAGATCCAATCAACTTGTACGTCCACATCCAATAACCGGTACGTTCAGATCCAATCACAGGTACGTCCAGATCCAATCACCGGTACGTCTAAATATAACCACAGATACGTCCAGATCCAATCAACTGGTACGGTCAAATGCTATCACAGAACCAATCACCAGTAATCTTTCGATAAAGACACAGACAGGAGCTGCCGCATTATAAGGCAGAGGGGGAACCCGCCGCCCACGATCCCGACGCCACCTTCTGGATCATTAGTACGTGACACACGCTAATATCAGCCGCGGTCCCATGTCCAGATCGCTCTTTCAAGATATTATATCACAAGCCATATCCCAGCAACACACTGGATCCCTAATGAGTGAGTGTAATCTAGCAAGGAAGAAGTTTAATTGGCAGCACGATGTAGGTATCTCGGACGGACGGAATGGCTCAGGATACTCTATCCGGAAGGACATTTAGAGACGACACCTCCTCCGCAACACCTGCAAGAAACACATATGACGTCATAATGATGTTAAACCTCTACACGGTAAATATAGGACTTCGCAAATACCCTGCACTTAGCTAGCGGTAAGAGCTGTGGGAAGATCTGATGCAAACTTGAAACTAAGTTAATATGACAGATTTAAGTTCCATTGTTTCAGGGGAATAACATAACAGAATCACAATAATGAATTGATGTTTAAAGGCTGGCAGAAGAAGTAGATAGGAGTGGCATTTCCAAGCAAAGTATAAATGGACAAATAAATCCGTTTTCGGCTACTTGGCTAAACTGCCTATATAAATCTCATTATGCACACCTGACTATTGCGTTTCCTGTGATTTAGCTTACTTTGCGCTAAAAATTCATGGAGCTAATTGCAGCGTTACCAACAAAATGATGTTTAAAATCATGCTTGTTCCTTCGTAGAATGGTGAACCATTGTTTCAGTATAGCTAACGTAGTATTCAGACCCCGTTAATCCGACACGTTCGGTTACACCCGAATTTGCGTCGGATAACGAATATGTCGGATTAGTGATATGTATTTATTACAGTAATTATTATTCGTGGGTTCAAACATGGGAGATGAACAAATATCATCCATGTATACATGAACCAGACTTGCAACACAAGACGTGAACTAAAACAGACTTTAGATCACCAGACACAAGACGCACATATATCGAAACTGGGCCCGTAAATTCGAAACTGCCGGGGCCGAATATTTTACTCCATCCTGATGCCCTAATCCAGGGAGAACTAGGCCTATTACGGGCCACTCTCAACGAAAGCCCATGACGTCACATATGGCGAGGATTGTACAAGGAGACTGACGACCACGTGACCGACACCATGTGGTCACGTGATACTGAAAGGCTAGTGAAAGTTGGTCCATACCGCAGACGTTGGCGCCGACCTTCAGGTACAAGTACCCGGCATGACCCCAATCGGGCCCCCAGGAGTTCCTCACTATGTAGTATGGCGGAGTCCCTGCGAAAGGAAATCAAGATCATGCCTTCAGCACCTATCGATATCTACTCGTCTAATCGTGGCGATATCGTTACCAAACGGCTCGTGCGAAGGACGCGACATTCATCAGTTAATTACGAAATGGTTCACTAGGTGGCGGCACTGTTTTGTACCCACCGTCACATCTCGAAAATGAGCGACGTTCCTTGATGTAATACCTCTCAGGTTGTACCAAACGAGCCTACTCCGCCGACTGCCGGCTGGTTCCCAAAAAGTATCAGGTTGTATCAGGTAGTACTCCAACAGCAGCTGCGTGTAATTACCACGTCGCACCCAACCAGCCTATTCATACCTGTCAACTCATACCCAAGTCGCCTATTCATACCTGTCAACTCTTACCCAAGTCGCCTTTTCCTACCTGTCAACTCGTACATAAGTCGCCTATTCATACCTGTCAACTCGTATACATCTAAGTCGCCTATTCATACCTGTCAACTCCTACCCAAGTCGTCTCTACCTACCTTGCAACTCATACCCAATTCGTCTATACCTACGTGTCAACTCGTACCCAAGTGCCATACACCTACCTGTCAGGTCGTACCCGACCAGGACGACGGCGTGGTTTCTGCGGGTTTCGCAGTGGTACTGGATGATACCGCCCTGGTAGTTGTGCCAGCTCGTGGCATCCACGGTGACCACCAGAGGACCGTGGTGAGCCAGCAGCTCCAAGACCCTGTCCTCATTCCTCTTGAAACTGCAACCACACACGTATCACTATAACCACCACCAAGTGGCGACACGTCATATGCCATTACCGCAGTCTATGTTTTGTTATTCTTTAGTAGCATAGGAAGAGAACAAAATATAAAACAAAATAACCAAAGAATAACAATTTCAATCATAATGTATTTCTATCCAATCTTGTTTGTGGATCCCGCTTCGTCTGTTGATCCTGCATCAAATATTGATCTAGGTTGTTCTATGTGATCCAGGTTGTTCTATTTGATCCAGGTTGTTCTGTGATCCAGGTTGTTCTATGTGATCCAGGTTGTTCTACTGATCCAGGTTGTTCTATGTGATCCAGGTTGTTCTACTGATCCAGGTTATTCTACTGATCCAGGTTGTTCTATGTGATCCAGGTTGTTCTACTGATCCAGGTTGTTCTATGTGATCCAGGTTGTTCTGTGATCCAGGTTGTTCTATGTGATCCAGGTTGTTCTACTGATCCAGGTTGTTCTATGTGATCCAGGTTGTTCTGTGATCCAGGTTGTTCTATGTGATCCAGGTTGTTCTATGTGATCCAGGTTGTTCTATGTGATCCAGGTTGTTCTACTGATCCAGGTTGTTCTACTGATCCAGGTTGTTCTATGTGATCCAGGTTGTTCTACTGATCCAGGTTGTTCTGTGATCCAGGTTGTTCTATGTGATCCAGGTTGTTCTATGTGATCCAGGTTGTTCTACTGATCCAGGTTGTTCTACTGATCCAGGTTTTTCTACTGATCCAGTTTCGTCTGTAAATAGTTTTCGTCTATAGAAAGTTTTCCCAGTTGATCCAGCTTCTTCTATTAAACCCGTTGCGTCTGTTGAGCCAGTTGCGTCTGTAGATACAGTTTCTTCTGTCGATCCACTTCTGTCTGTCGATCCACTTCTGTCTGTTGATCCCGCCCCAAACATTGATTCATGATTACTCTCTTGTTTCCATTCGTCTGTTGTTCCAGTTCCGTCCGTCGATCAAGATTAATTATCTTGTTCCATTTCGTCTGTTGATCAAGATTAAAATCTTGTTCCATTTCGTCTGTTGTTCCAGTTCCGTCCGTCAATCATGATTAATTATCTTGTTCCATTTCGTCTGTTGATCAAGATTAAAATCTTGTTCCATTTCGTCTGTTGTTCCAGTTCCGTCCGTCAATCATGATTAATTATCTTGTTCCATTTCGTCTGTTGATCAAGATTAAAATCTTGTTCCATTCGTCTGTTGTTCCAGTTCCGTCCGTCGATCATGATTAATTATCTTGTTCCATTTCGTCTGTTGATCAAGATTAAAATCTTGTTCCATTTCGTCTGTTGTTCCAGTTCCGTCCGTCGATCATGATTAATTATCTTGTTCCATTTCGTCTGTTGATCAAGATTAAAATCTTGTTCCATTTCGTCTGTTGTTCCAGTTCCGTCCGTCAATCATGATTAATTATCTTGTTCCATTTCGTCTGTTGATCAAGATTAAAATCTTGTTCCATTTCGTCTGTTGTTCCAGTTCCGTCCGTCGATCAAGATTAATTATCTTGTTCCATTTCGTCTGTTGATCAAGATTAAAATCTTGTTACATTTCGTCTGTTGTTCCAGTTCCGTCCGTCAATCATGATTAATTATCTTGTTCCATTTCGTCTGTTGATCAAGATTAAAATCTTGTTCCATTCGTCTGTTGTTCCAGTTCCGTCCGTCGATCATGATTAATTATCTTGTTCCATTTCGTCTGTTGATCAAGATTAAAATCTTGTTCCATTTCGTCTGTTGTTCCAGTTCCGTCCGTCAATCAAGATTAATTATCTTGTTCCATTTCATCTGTTGATCAAGATTACAATCTTGTTCCATTTCGTTAGTTGATCCCGTGTCGTTAGCTGATGATCTCAGATTGTCGTCTGTCGATGCAACCTGTTTGTGGGTCGAGGATCAGGGTTTGCTTCAGCCCCGTTCATTTCACCCTCCCAGATATAACTCACTTTGCACACGTGTAATCCTTGATCTTGACGCCTTTCGTTCCATTTCTCATCAGTTTACATGGCTGGAAGCTGTCTGAGGTCGGGTAAGCGGGCTCGTCCACAACGGGCCCCGCCACCTGCAGGGTACAATTATCGGATAAAATGCTGAAAACATCAAAAACCAATAGTACTTAATATTATCACGGTGTCAGTCTTCAAAGTTAGAGCACACAAAATGATTTATTGTAGTAAATGATGGCCGTGTGTCCCAGGCGAGCAAAGCTGAAAACATGCTCCGCCCTAAAAAAAAGGTCAGCGACCTGTTTCTAAAGCGAAAAGACACGTCTTTTCGCGAAAAAACAGTATCTGGCGAAAAGACAGCTTAATTCTAACACATCCTCAGTCGAAGATGCTGATCAGGTTGATTTTTTGTTCAGCTTGTTCTTTAATTAACTGACAACCCCATTATATCACGATATCGGGATCAGAACATCGTGAAGCTTATATCGCCAAAATAAGTACGGCTTTCTCACGATGGGGAGGGCGACCATTGATGGCTTACAACATAAATAAAAGTTGAATACAGTAGCGGATCCAGGGGGGGGGGGGGGGGGCGAGGGGTGCCGGGGGCGGGCGACCCCCTTTCAGGAACGAGGCAAGCACTGTTAAAATCGGATATTTGAGGACAAATTCATTTTTTTATGGAAAATATTCTCACACGGGGTGTGGCCCTTTCACAAATTCCTGGATCCCCCACTGGAATAGAGATCGTTGGACACTCACGTTTTTCAGCCAATCGAGCACGCTGCACGTGTCACCCCCGCGACAGCTAAATATAATTCCTTTGTAGCCGTAAGAGCAGTCGAGAATCTGCTGGACGCTCAGCTTGCGGAGGTCTCCAGTGAGCGTGGCGTACATGGACTCTGCCACCTCAGCGGCGCTGAAAGCCCTGCAACGTGAGCTGTGGGGTGTACTGCGCTCGTCATATTTAGGGGGCGGTGTAATATCTGGGCTTCGAATTGCTGACGTGCTTCCCAAGTTCATTTAGACTGTGGTAATGTATACTTAATTATGATGATGTTACGAAAGGTCTTATGTTAAAATGCATTAGAATATGTTTAATTGGAATGTTAGATATTCAAATAATTGGGTCGACCGAAATCAACGGTTCTTTATGCTTAACTCTCGCCGGCCATTGCTCACATCTATTGGGTCTTGCAATCGATCATCTATGTATGCATCAAAGCATATACAAGGACGAAATAATATATTTTGTGTTATATATAATAATATATAACACAAATGATAGGGCAAAATGGGACAGATTACATGGATTTCTTAGTACGGTTTAAGTATTTATATTGAGTGTGTTTGAATGTACCATCCGAATTTCCTGTTCCGTTTGAAAAATAAAATAAAAATAATAATATATAACACAACTGTAAGACAACATTGTAATCATCAAGTCCTACCTACCAGCATCCTCCACAGCTGTGTTGGTTTTTCACTGGACTTATCACGCTTTTCTCCCTCCTAGGAGAACAAATAATTATATTGAGACATAAAGATAGGACATGAAGATGAACATGAACAAGGACAATGGTGCATTAATGTACATATTTACATTTTCTTCAACCATTGTAGGTCAAGATCTATACAGCCTCTTAGTGTATTTTTTGATGGGTCTTCATTTACTGATTTATATTTCGTAGTATGCATTATTGCATATTAGAAAAGTCCTTTCCAATAACTGTCTATCCTGCAAATATGAATAAGAATGATGCAAAATAATTAAATGCAAAAGCTAACCAATCTATTTTCTTGGGTATATTTGCCACTTGGGACTCCTGCCCATCAGTTGGCCCTTGGGGAATTGTGGCATTTAGTGTAAGAGATTGTACATCAGACAGGAACGTTTCTGGTGAAAAACAAAACAAATACATATAGGTACAGAAAATAATTTACTGTTATGACTGCAAACGTTACCGGTACCTACAATGAAGAGCTGTGAGAGCTTGCATAAAACTATTGCATTATATTTTATTAGCCCAGCATAAATATGTAGCAAGTCACCATTTCCATTTCAGTCAGATGGCTTGCTGAACACAACTTATTAAGAAGAAGGGCACTAATTAAGAGACTAACCTTTAAATTCCCTTGGTGATAAGTCAGAAAATTTGGTGATTCCATACCAGGCACTTGCATTATGGGTCCTGTGTGCATTTAATACTTGTGCTCGTCGCAAATTACCCTAGAACAAACATTTGGTCAGAATAACAAAAGACACAAATCAAGAACTGAAAGACTTTAAAATGTAACATTTAATAAGGAAGAGGGTTATCTAACTCACCTGCATGAGTAACTATAAACAACTTTACATCTTTGAGAGCGGTGAAGGAGTAATGCCAAAGCCATAGCTGTATCAGCACTACTCCTTTTAATGCTGTATCGTCCACTGTGAAAACGTTTACTGAGGATTGTCTAATACAAGTAAATGATAAATGGAACAGTCTACATTGTAATTTATATAAACAGATAAAGCATAAAGCATGTCACATGAATGATCATTGGCGATCCGGTGCTGCATTCTCATTTTTCATCTCATTCTCATTTGCTAAAACTATTCTGACAATTATTTCAGAATTCTGTGGAGTGGTCAAGGTTAGTCCTGTTATTTGGTTACCCCATCATGTAGCCGTGTTCAATTTAAGTGGTTCTCAGTAACAGTGCCACAAATGTAACAATTTGAAATAGTACAGTTAGCTTTTGTAACATCCTACTGTAGCAATGAAATAACAGTGAACTTAATGATTATTTTAATCTGAATATTAATACCTCAATCTTGGCCTCCACCCTCTTCAACACCCCTCCTCCACACAGCGCCTGGGCATTCCGGGACCCTTCATTAATGGTCTATATGCGCTGCGGCCGCGCATGGACCTGGCCGATGATCGATTTAGCCGTAGGGGCCTCTTCCCCTGCAGCACCACATTCCCGGGAGGGTGCTGGTGGAGGGGAAGGGCAGAGGGGGGTGGGGGCACTGTAATCATGCTAATTGTTCATTGTTATTTTCAGGGTGGAATACCTGCCAAGTCAACATCAAGGAACGATTGATTCAACTTATTTGGTTCTTAATCCCTTATTTTGCGACTCCACCCCACAACCAAGGGACCAACCGAGCCCCCACGCCCACCTGCCATCCACCCCACTCCCCACGCGGCCAAATCAATCGGCGCCCAGGTCGATGCGCGAAGATGCGATACACCTGGGAATATACCTGGGTTATCAAAGAAAAAAGAAATTCGCCCAGGGAGAGACATAACCGACTGCCCGACTCAATTGAATTACAGGGCAGGTGAAGATTTAGACTGCAATCTCTCGCTATTTAGCAATACTCAGCAGTTACGCTGATCAAAAAACCTACAGGCGTTGATCAACTGATCAATGTGAACAATAACTGCATGGTAGCTTTCGTTTTTTGGCCTGACAATATAACATCAGTAAAATTGTGTGCTCAGTCATAGGCGCTCACATTTCAGAACATGACGGTGCTGAATAGTCAAAATCCTTGCAAAATAACACAGTAAATAAATTGTTAATCAGTTGTAAGCTGATCAATGTTGTTGTTTCCTAATTTGATAGGACAGGTAAATTTTTAGGGGGGTAGGTGAATCTAAACACCACATGCCCGACCGGGCAGGCAGCATCTACAGTTAATGTCTGTCCCTGTCGCCTACTGCGGCTTAGGTATAAATACATGAAATACACCTAGGCTAGTCCTGTGTGACCATTTCTAAGGAATGGGGCCACTTGGGGCTAGCCTAGCCATGTAACATGGCCCACCAGCCGCAGGGCGGACCAGAGGGCCATGGATTACCGATCACAGCCTGTTGTCCGATAGCAGGGGGTGGTGACAATCATTTCTGGATTCCACAAAAATGTGATGAAGACAGCACATATCTTTCACATATTCATGTTCAGGATACATTCATGAACAGTTAGGCAAAAAGATCTTCTGCCACTCACAGCCATTTAAAAAATTTGGCTTGTTACAGGACTCTCCAACAACAAGGCCAGTGCCACTGAAGGCTAACTCTCATGCCAGAGGGTGCTCATCCTTGCATCACTAAAGCTATATAAGCAGCTGAGTGCCCATTGCCATGAGAGAGGAACCAACCTCGGCTTTGAGGAGTCTGGGAATGAGCAAATTTTTAAATGGCGGTGAGTGGCAGAAGTTTTGTTTTGGTGGATATTTGGTGGGCTGATGAATTCCCAAATAGCATGTGGGGCCTTCAATCTTTGTGCCTAACTGTTCATAAATTTATACTGGACATATGTGAAAGATATGTGCCATCTTTATCACATTTTTGTGGAATCCAGAAATGTTTGTCACCACCCTCTGCTATCGGATGACTAGCCCTGATATATGGCTGCTCATAAGCGCTGGTACCCGACGCGCGAGAGGGCCATGAAGTGCACCCCACAGAGGCCAGGAATTGGTGGGGGTGTCTGTGCATCATGTAGGCTTTTGCCCTTATCAATATATCGTCTACCATCCAAAGTAATAAAAGGTAATTCCACAATTGTTGAACTTTTCTTTCGTTGTCTTATATTCGCTGGATGCATTTAAAAAAATGTCATTACTGCAATAAACAACACACATTTTTCTCGACACTTACTCCGCCATTTTGGCTCATCTACCGTTGTGAGATTCTCGAAGTGGCGGAGCGAGTTTGTGTAAACTTCATGCTATTTAGTGCATGTATAAAAGACCACTTGATACTTTAACACTTGAGGAATTACTTTTTATCACTTTTGGTGGTAAGCTATTTACTGATGAGGGCAAATAGCTACATGATGCATATGCACCCCCACCAATTCCTGGTCTCATGCGGGTTGTACTTCAGGACTCTCTCGAGCATCGGTACCAGCGTGTACGAGCCATGTATCAGGGCTATCGGGCGACAGGCCATGATCGGTAATCCATGGCCCTCCGGTAGGCCATGTTACAGGGCTAGGGCAAACCTACGCCTTGTCCCATATGAGATAATTGTTGCTCCACACAACAGTCTCATATCCTCATATAGAAAATGAGGGTGTAAAATTTGTTTTTGTGGGCTAAGTGTTTTTAACCGCACGATCCATCAAACCCTTGTCATTTCATACTCTGATACCTAAACTTCATATTTACAACAAAATTCACATGCATATAAATTAACAAAGTATCGCAATACTATCAAGATGGTTGAAATGAGACTTTCTTGTTGCTTATCGCACCATTTCATATTTGGTCATCTTTCACCAGGTGGCGTTTCACTTATTGTGCTTCTCGCCACGCGTGTTTGTAAAATGCCATACTGGATTTGATGGTCAGGACTTGGCGCAAGTGCCCCCAGGCAAGCCCGCTTCTCTAGGGGCACAACGGTAACAATGTTAAAATCCTTCGACGTTAGTAGGGAATCGACTGTAGCTTTTATTATAATGCGGGCGCGTACAATAATAGTGCTTACGTATTCTATATACCTTGTTCTATCTTCTGACATCAAGAAAGTGTGTCAACACTAGATTGTTCCAGTCATATTTTCGCGAACAAATGTTGGAGCATGCGACTTTTCCCTACCAACCGCCATGTATATGCAGCGCCACCTGGCGAATCCCGCCACCATTTGAACCATATGTAGCCTGGGTCCCAAACTTTGTAACAGTCAATGACCTGTGAAAGAGGGCGCTGCTGTTGTCGTTAAGTTCAAAGTGAGCGACTGACAAGGCCCTCTAGCGGAGAGTCATATGCTAACGGAGAGGAGGAACCAACTCGCATTCACAGGTACCGACATCCGCCAAAAACAAATATGGCGGATGGCTGGTCGGGAACAGTTGTATGCTCCAACATTTCTTCGCGAAAATATAATCGAAACAACCTAGTGTCGACACAGTTTTTTGATCTCAGATGATAGAACAAGGTATATATAATACGTTAGCACTATTATTGTACGCGCCCGCATTATAATAAAAGCTACAGTCGATTCCCTAATAACGTCGAAGGATTTTAACATTGTTACCGTTGTGCCCCTAGAGAAGCGGGCTTGCCTGGGGGCACTTGCGCCAAGGTCAGGACATGTGGCGTTGTTTCCCAACAACGTCACCAGGTCACATGGGGCTAACTTAGGCCTACTTGGCAGTAGTTCCATAGATCAGTAGATGTAACGTAGTCCGCTCCGATATGGGTCCAGTCGCGCTGTTGGCGGTAGCCACAGCGGCTTGCTTGCAGGACTAACTTGGCAGCAACCCACCTGAAAATTCGAGAGCCGTTTCTCGTACAAACTTGTACCCAGTTTGTAATGCTTGTTGAATTTGATCATGTATTTCTGAAATTCTATTTCTGCGTTTACACCTTTGTCGGCACGAATGTAATTGTCACTGTCGGATATGTGGAACAGGATCGCAAAGTAAATACCACTTAACACAACTTTCATTTTGCTTTTTTCCTTGGGTTTTCTTCTCATACAAACGCTCAATGATTGATGCTGAACACTGAAAATGCAATGAACAAGAAGAGAAATAACATGACCAATGGAATCCATTTCCCGGCAGAGGGCGTTACTCTTGCGCCATAGTCCATCTGCCCCGTGTCAAATTTAACCATCAGAATTATCCTTCATACGCGAAAATTGAAAATAAATCTAATCGAAGATAAATTCGCAGTTTGGCATCAACTACACCACTGTTTAGCATTTACTGCGCCACTGGTACCATACCTGACGAATGCATTTGAGTCATTGCAAGCCATGTTACTTTCGACCTATATTTTCGGGTGCGGTCAAGGTCAAAGGCGTGAAGCCTTTTGAATTTTGACCCATTGTTATTTTGAACGAAGTGTTCGCTTAACTCTTCCATTGTGATCATTCGACAACGGAATGTCTATATTTTTCAAATTCTGCATCGAAAATTCAATATGCAATCTAAAAAAATCCTCTAAAACCATTGCCAGGACCGTTGGGGTCAACCGTGGGGTGGGCGGTGACGTGGGGCAGAGGTGATGTGAAGGAACGAGCGCCCTCTGCTGGCAGAGTGCAACGGAATGTGTTCGTAAATCTTTGTAGATAGAGTAGTAGAAGAACGTCTTCAAAGATAATGTAATTGCAATGACGTATAGCATCATTATTCATACGGTTCTAGGACAACTTGCCCCCGGGCAACTTTCCCCCAGACAATTTCCTCCCGGGCAATTCCTCCCCAGACCATTCCTCCCCCCCGCCCCCCGTTCCCCCAATGGGAGAAGCCCCGCCCTCCTTCCTCCCAGACAATCCCCAGCGGTCAAACCCCAACTCCGGACCACCAACAGCTATACATATTCTGTTGAGCGTAAGGAGCATATGCGCTGTCGGTTCTATAACCCGTTAGATTGTGTTGTTTCATATCGTATTTTCATATACACTGAAAAGTACGGGGCTGGAAGGGGTAAATGGCGACGCGCGACACGGGTATTTGAAAAATCGACATTCGACATTGACCCCACATTCTGACACTGAGAAAACAAAAAAGCGACATCGACACTGATTTTTGAAGAAAAAAACCCACTGAATAGCCAAAAAGCGACACGGAAGGTCGTGAAAATCGACATTCGACACCGAGAATTTAGAAAAGTCGACACTGGACACTGGACCCTCCGACCAGACCCCTAGAAGTGCTGTCTCAACAAGCTCACAATAAGCCATGGGCCCCCATAGCCTTAATTATATGCTGATTGGTACTGACGTTACAGTTAATTTGTTTAACCTGCGGCTCTCAGGGGTGGGAGGTGTGTGTGTGGGTGGGGGATCGAGGTTGTCTGGGTGGGTATTTTGGGGAGGGGAATGAGGGGGGGGGGGGCGATCAGCTATTGCACACATAAGCAATTCTGTCAAGGTGAGAACTCAGATGTGATGTTACTCCATAGGCGGCGGAAGCGGGTGGGGGGGGGGGGGGGTCGGTGAAAGGTAATACGCAACGTGGGCATCCCCAATATATTATCTGTTCCGCCGTCTATGTAAACCAAATGCAGTGTTAAAAGAATATCACTATAATAATAACACTATTCCGTCCAGGTACGTACATAAAAACACTCAAGGTATAAATCTGCTTCCAATATATAAAAGAGATTAAAAATATTCCACATAAAGCAATCCAATGCTTACACGCCACCAACCAACCGACCACTGAGACAACCGGGCGGAATTAAGTGTCTGGGCCGAACTTTCCATGGGCCGAACTGTCTATAACCTAGCTCGGGTCACTATGATGCCACATAATGCTTTTGAGGTGAATATTAACATGTTAAGTCGATATTGCAAATCTACAGAAATAAATGATGTTTGAAAAAAAAGATATGGTGCCTACTTATACCACCGGCAAGCCAATGCCTGTTTTGCTACATGTCGCTCTCCCCCATGCACGCTCCAGCCCTGGAAAAATCCTACAAGAACCTTGTGGTCAATCACCCACAATGCTAAGCTACTCCGGCTACACCCGGCCTCAATACCAGACCATCAAGGACAAGGTAGTGAGGCCGGCCCCAGGTCTCAGATTCGTCTTTATCGAAACCACTGCATATATGTGATATTCTGGCCCCCCGGATCAGTCGTTCCCTAAATTTAAAGACTGCGGCTGTGCTGAAGAAGGCGCGAACCCACGACCCGTTGGTCACCGGGCCGACACGCTAGCTCTTGGGATGCAGAGTATTCCCGCAGTCTGCAGCCACTAACGCTTCTACTTATACCACCGGCAATTGAGCCGAGGCCGACGTACTCTACTTGTCAACAGGGCTGAACGACAAAATGAGCTACTTACTGCTTTTATACGGGGCATTTCGGTATATAGTACATTAGCAATCCGTGACCTAGTTTTTCTGTTTCCGCTTTGCAACTTCCTTTTCCGCCGGCCATCCAAAATGGCAACGCAGGTTTCAAAGAAGCGCAAGGTATAAGAGACATTTTTTGTGTTAAGTGACTACATTTGAAAATAACTTGGTACTATTTTGACAAGGTACACGTATCGTATTTATGGATAAGTAAATATGGGAGCCGCATATACCACTGCTGAAGGGATGATAAGCGATTAGTATGACCACCCCCTACATGCGATTTGCAATAAACATTACGCACTGAAAAGTCCCATGCCCATGCTTGAACCATTTTCTGACCCAACTAGCGGATACTAGCGTTGATCTGACCAAATATCCTTGAAGGTGAAGCCTTTGTTTCATCAAGTATTCCTTATTTATCTCTGCGCATTTGGGAGTCTGATGGCACTTGTTTTGGTGAAAAATTTAAGAATATTATAAATCCAGACCAAGGTGTGTGAAACGTCAGACGGTCAGTTAAGCCTTAAGGCTTAAGTACTTTAGTTAGCATTGCCCCATTTCAAGGAATTTGTCATTTGGAGGTCTAGTTGGCCTGAAAACAAGACGTTACTGTTGGTAATGGTCCACAACAAGTAACATCTGAACTTATTGCACTTGTTTGCTGTTCAAGAAACCTGTGACTGTTCCCAGGGTTCTCATCTTGACTAAATTCAAAAGTAAAACAGCCATATTTTGAAATATCAGATTTCTTTCTTGATATAAATGGAATCGTGGGGAGACAAGATTCCTTAGTTCAACAAATTAAACGTGGTCAGCTCCTAACTTGGATATGTTGCGCATCTACGTTTAGTAGATCTATCCTCGCTATTCTTTTTCATTAGCAGAGTTCTGACCTGACTCGGGTCGGTTACCTTCATTTAAGCCTTCAAATGAATGCATTAAATATATATGCCGGTAGAATAGTATCTAAGCTTTCGTTTTATCGTAAATTGAAAGCAAAATTTGATATCAGTAAAGTTCTGTGATATTTTTATCATGCAGCCCATCAAATTTGGGCGGGCACAGCCCACTCAGTTGTTACAACAGCGCTATATGAATGTCAAGGCAGCGTGGATAAACTTCTAAAATACGGATTGACAAGTGTACAGTCTGATACTAGCCATGAATCCATGGCTATGGTTGAAGAATCATCAGGCTTTGGGTTCAGCTGTTCCGACTTGTTATTGTATATGCCCCAAGGTAAACTTACAATTATTTAGTAAGATATAAGGCAGTAAATACCCTCACGCAAGCCATGACATTGTGATTTCAGACATATTGCTCGCGATCATTCCCGATACAAAAGTGTATTTATGTGACATCATACATCTTATATGCAACGTCATCAAGTAGTGCTGATACAGCTGTGGTTCCTTCACCGTGGTCGCATTTATTCGGGTTGGGGGAAGCAAATATCAGAGCCGATTTTATTGCAGCACCCATGAGTTGGTACGATATAGGCCGGATGGCCAATGACAAATGCCTCTACACAGTTTTACTGTGACCTTCTTTCTGGTCATGCGCATAGAACCATTTCCATCATCTGACATTTGTTTTGAATCAGCCAGGCAGGTTAAAGGTATTGTTTTGGTGGCAAGAATATAGACTAAATCGATACATTTGCAAGCAAAAATTAGATTAGTCATTTAACTCCTTGAGGCCTAGTGACTGGAATTCCCGTCGCGATATTACAGCACGTATGCCGAGAGACGGCTCTGGGCATCGCTACCTGTAGTGCGCCTGTCTCGAGCGCCAGGATTTTCAGTCGGCTCTATCTGCACCGAGAGTCTGGATATCACGTCTATTTTGATAGGTCAGATCAGAAACTTTCAACCAATCACAGCTTCAGACACAGACTACATTTAAATATGTTAATGAATGTACAATGTTGTTCCCTATGAGTTATGCAAATAAACCTGCTCTGGAGGCTTCAGTTCATGGGCCAAAGTGCTGGCTTTCTCAGAACTTTCTCCTCGCTCGACAAACATGGCGGCGGCTCTCCCGGCGGTGTTTGATAGCGATGGTTCAGATGGCGATTCGGGTGGTTTTGATCCACCGGGTGCGAAAGAAAATGTTGTTGTAGGAGTAGAAAATGATGGCTTTTCAGATATAAATGTATCATCTGTTGACACAGAAGATTTATCTGACTTTGAGAATGATTTGTCAGACTGGTCAAGTGAAGATGAAGATTCTCCAGATAATCAACATGGCCAGCCCCGTGCACCGGCACCGGTGTGGACCAGAGATATTGGCTATACAGTGAAAAACGATTTCACTGGACCTAACCCGGGTCCCACTCAAGTTCTACTGCCAGATGCAACTGAACTTGATTTCTGTCATCTATTTTTCACCCCAGAGATGATAGAACGAATTAGAACAGAGACAAACCGGTATGCATTAGAACAGAGACAAACCGGTATGCACAACACAAGCAAGTGAACCGGCCTGACAACAATTCAACAGACTGGATATTAGTTACTTTCTTAGATGTTGCCTGCATATACATCTGTTTTCGCATTGGATTCAAACACAGAAGGAATATGAAAACAGTATATTTTGTGTGTGAGTTGTTTTTCTCAAAAATAAAAATGAAAATCCTCCGACTGGTTATTAAATAACTTTGATATTACCAAGGCCACCCATGCAATACTGCAGATTAGACCACTGATCCAGAGTTGACAGGATCTGCTCTAGGGAGAGGGAGATTTAAAGGGAAGCCCATTACCAGGGATTAATGACCTGAGTGCAGCCAGGGCTGGGCTGTAAAACTGGCTCCAGGCCTTAATGAGTTAATTAATGATAACTTTATCAAGATATGAAATTAAAAAGGCATCTACAACCCAGAGGGGAGTCTGCGGCTATGGTGCACTTGTCTTTTTTTTTTATTAATTCTAATTTATTGTTTCAGTTCGTTGCTGATGGTGTCTTCAAAGCCGAGCTCAATGAGTTCTTCACTCGTGAGCTTGCTGAAGATGGCTACAGTGGTGTTGAGGTGCGTGTGACGCCCACACGTACTGAAATCATTATCCTTGCCACCAGGACCCAAAATGTCTTGGGAGAGAAGGGCAGGAGAATTAGGGAGCTCACTGCTGTAGTCCAGAAGAGGTTCAGCTTCCCAGAGTCAACTGTTGAGGTAAGTGCATACACAAATGTATGCTATAAATCATGTCTATCAAAACCTTACTTTACATCCAGAAGGTTTTAAAAAAATGCTATTTTGCCTATTCCAGTTATTCACTGCTGAATTGAAATATTTCTGGTTCTTCAAGGATAAAAGCCTCGGTGAATACAAATGATCTAATACACTGGTGGTTGCTACATCTCAATTTGAGAAATCAACACTGGCTGTCACAGAAACCCAAATCAAAATGGACCTCAGGCAAGAACTTTATCCTATGAGATGAGTTACAGCTTTTGTTCAAGGAGTTACATTGATGTTACTCCTTTCCTTTATTCATGATCGTGGCATTATATTCTTTTACTTCAGTTGTATGCTGAAAAGGTTGCAACCAGAGGTCTCTGTGCCATTGCTCAGGCTGAGTCCCTTCGTTACAAGCTCATTGGTGGCCTTGCTGTCAGGAGGTATGAACAAATTGGTGACACACTTGTCAAGTTTAATACTCCTTTCTCATATACTAACAGTGTGCCAAACAGGACAATAATTTTTTACACATGCTATATGCAGCATCAAAAAGTGCCACTTTGGTTTTCACTGTACTCAAAGTGTTTCATATTGATGCAAAAGGAATTGGAAGAGAGAAGCCTCATCATTTGTGCATTCACACCTTTGAACTGGCTAATTTCTTCCAACAATACCAAAATGTTTAGTTTTAAGATGGGAGTGAAGCTGTGGCCCTCATTTCTATGTCATCCATATGGTCACTTTATTTTAAGATAATATAGTAGTACATACATAGCAGTACCTTTCAGGTGATTAGTTTCTTTATACCATGTGCTGTAAGTAGCTTGACATCTTGATATCAGGAAGAATTGGACCACTACAACCTTATACAAAACCTGTTCCTGTTAAATTATTGCTGATGCAGAACCAGAAGCTTGTGGATATATCTACCTACATCAAAATGTTTTCCATACACAGGGCTTGTTATGGAGTCCTGAGGTTCATCATGGAGAGTGGTGCCAAGGGCTGTGAGGTTGTCGTCTCCGGCAAGCTGCGTGGCCAGAGAGCCAAGTCCATGAAGTTCGTGGATGGCCTGATGATCCACAGCGGTGAGCCTACCAACGACTACGTGGACACAGCCGTGCGACACGTGCTGCTCCGACAGGGTGAGTGCTGCCCCATTTGGCGTCTCGTCATGGGATTGTCTCCACCTGAATGCCATTCGATAGCCATTTTAGCGAAATTGGGTTTTAAAAATTCGGCATGATAAAACCCATCCTTTAATGTACTAGAACAAGTCATGCCTTATGGTACTGAGAGGAATCAAACCTGTTCTAACCAACGCGGCCGGCTGAAAACCGGCTTGATTGCGTGGTTATTTCTTAGCTGTTTCTCAGACGAGCTGTATTATATATTAGGATAATGGATTTTATAATTTGATTAGAATACTCTTTATGGAATAGGTGATTCGCACAAAGTCGCATTTGGTCCAACAAGATGTTCTTGCAGCTTGTTTTTCTTCTATATGAGTAGTATTTTTTTGTTCAATTGTAGTATCTATAAGGTTTGAGTATTTTGTTGACCTGGCAAAAAAAAGAATGGATCGCGCTACCCTGAAACAAATGTTGCTATCTGCTATATTATTTCCGGTGGTTATGTATAGTCCGCTACATTGTACAGAGTAAATGTTTTAATAATTACGTTTAACATGGACACCCCATTTCCGTTCTAGGTGTGTTGGGCATCAGGGTGAAGATCATGCTGCCATGGGACCCGACCGGCAAGATCGGCCCCAAGCGCCCTCTGCCTGACAACATCAGCATCGTGGAGCCCAAGGACGAGCAGTCCGTAGCCACTCCCTACAGCGAGCACAAGGGCGCCAAGCCTGCCGAGCCCGCCGTCGCTGCCGCCGCCGCCGCCCCCCCGCTTTCCGCGTAAAGTAAGGTGCGTGACTCACTCCTTCACCGCCTTTTGCTGTTGTGTGTGACCCCCAGGCTTTGTGATCTATGGTTATCGGGGCCTCTCGGTCGAATTGTCTCTTATAAATTAACAATAAAGGTTTGAGCAGATACATGTTTCGGGTAATAAATTACAAGTAATAAATTTAATGACCCTGTCATGTGGTGTTTTACGTAATCTGGACGTGCTAATTATTATTATGCCTGTATCCTAAATGAAACTCTTCTGCGACCAGCGCCTGTTTGACGTTATGTTTGACCAAACTTTTCTCTTATTTTTCAGGGAGAAAACCAACCCAGAACGTTCACGACACACGATCAATGAACCAGTTCTGTCCAGCCTGTGCAAAATAAAAAAAAAGTGAAAGAATTATCCTGTTTTTTTGTTTGTGATTTGATGTATTTGCTCTCACCGGTCTGAAACCTTAGCTCCACTGATGATTCACAAGCACAATATTAGGTGTTTTGATATATCCAGGAAATCAATGAGTGACACACAGTATCATTTAGCGAAAACTACAACTCAGAGAAATATTGTGCTGAGCACGAATATCTTTGCTGCATTTCTTTCGCCGCTTTAAAATAAATGGCCGACAAATCTTTCCTGCATGTGAAAACGAATAATACTACTTCGAAGATTTCTTCTGTCTTTTCTTCGTGGGAAACTTTATCATCGCTGGCCTGTCGCTTGAAACCGGCGACGGTATAACCGCTATACGGTCTCCAATTCTTGCAGAATGATTAATACATGTAGTCTGGGGTGGGTGGCAGGGTCTAGTAACCATGTGAAAACACAATTGTTTCATTATGTGGACCTCCTACATGTGTGCCGAAGACTTTCTTCCATAAGGATGATCTTAACTTCTGTTAAGGTTTTTATTACATAAGTATATGCTTTACTGTAGAAGAAGTGAAAAGGAAATACCATCAAAGTTTTAGACATTTATACTGTCCACCTGGCACATGACACTTCGCCACTTAAAGCAGAAGGTATATTTGTTTCCTTTGTATATTAATTGTGAGGAGAAGTAAGTATGAATAACTTTAACAATATAGCTGGTCACCTAGGGGTTAGGATCAACCGTGGTGTCCAGGTGCGCTTATCCAGGATTTAAAAAGAGTGGCGGGGACAATCTGTTTGGGGGTGTCATTGGTGCGTAACATCGATCAATTTGGCATTTTGATGGGACATTTGAAGGTACAACTCCCACAGGATAGCGCGTTAGCGTCCATAGAGCGGATTCGATGGTCAAAATGAATGAACTAAACGGGCGATGTAGTTTATATAGAGCGATCAATGGCAAAAACATACCCATTCAGAGCAGAATTTTGGGTAAAAAGAGAATGGGTCGTTGCGCGGAACCCTCCCAAGCCCAGTCGTGTGTACGTTTCCCCCTCCTCCCCATCCCCTCCCCCGAAACTCTGGGCAGGTTCGGTTGGGGGAGGAGCCTCAGGCCGTTGGTGGGGGGGGGAGGGCGGGGGGCGGGGTCGTGTTCCCAAATCACGAAGAATAATTTTCTTTATTCCCAGGTCACGATGAATTAAATTGAGAACTTATGATATAAATTGGCGATTTCCCAATTCACGTTTATTTAGTATTAAAATTCTCAGTTCACGATAAATGAAAATCACTGATCACGACGGTCGGCTAATACCCCATTCCCAGTTCACGATTCCCCCCGCCTCAGGCTGTCCGGAGCACGAGCGCTTAACTTCTTCGTTCATTATTAGTCCCCACGCGGTCATCTGCACTGAGCCCCACCTCTAGGGCCCCTGAGGGGGGGTAGCCATGTCGCGTTGTCGATTTTAAGAAAAGGTCCATGTCGCGTTGTCGATTTAAAGAAAAGGTCCATGTCGTGTGTCGATTTTATGAAAAGGTCCATGTCGCGTGTCGATTTTAAGAAAAGTTCCATCTCGCGTGTCGCTAAGTCTTATGTCGCATGTCGATTCTAAGACAACCCTAATGTCGCGTTGTCGATTTTAAAAATCGCCGTGTCGCCGTGTCGAAAAAGCCCCTCTGGGGCCCTACCTCTCATGGTCTATATAAACAGACTATGAGAGATGGGGCTCAGTGCAGATGACCGCGTGGGGACTAATAATGAACGAAGAAGTTGAGCGCTCGTGGTCAGGAGGGGCCTAAAACATGTCATAACGTGGTCGGCGTACATTTACATTAATATGGTGTTTAAAGATATGGTAGATAATTATGACAGCATGTAGCCAGTTCATATTTTGCTAAATTTGAGCAAACTGTGTGTTATTGATCAGCACACAGACCGACCAACTTTTTTTCAACCCAACGATATCGAGCAACACAGAAGGATGCTCCTCGGCGAAAAAAAAGGAAAGTAAATCTAGCGCATGCGCACTCGTGTGTTAGCGCTTTGGACATTTCCGCTGTATTTTGCGAAGGAACAAGGAATAATGACATTTTAGTGATATAAACTAGGTGAGCTGGCTTTTTATTCACCGTCCTGTTGCGTAATAGGTCGTCATTTAAATGTATAAAGTTAATTTGGTTCATATTTCATTCAGTTTTTCTTAAAGCGACATCATCTACAGCGTTGCCGTGGGTTCTGCGATGGACTGACTTCCCCCTGTGTTGGAGTGTGTTGAGGCTGTTCCCATTCAACACTTGACACCCACACTGTCTCAGTGTCAGTGACAGTGCGTGTACAGTGTGCACTGGTGCAAGCCATTACCCCCACATTGGCATAAACGACAGAGATCGGACGGAAGCCCATTAATGATGTTGTTCATTTGCAACCAGGCAGGGAGGGTCACTGTGATTGTGAATACATGCACAACATAACGACTGGAATAGGTGGGGGGGTGGATGGCTGAATCCGCCCTCTGCATTTGAACCATTTTAAACACCCTCCCCCCCCCCCCATCCCTAACCCATCCCTGCTTGTGTATCTGCCACTTTAAACTGTAGGTCACTAGCCCTGTTTATGGCCTCTATATACTTGCCAGCTCTCAAGAAGGCGGGTAGCAGTTTATAGTAGATCTAACCTGTCAGAGTTTTGCTGCATTAACAGCCATGAACAGGGCTAAGTCACAAGCTAATTAACTTTAGGCTCCTATATTGTTTTTTTATCAGCGATTCTGATACGTATGCGTCCTGCATCATTTGTTACATAACAATTTTAAATGAAGCATTTCATTGAGCTTTGAGGAGATACGGTGATGCATTGTAAATATATACTAGACTCTATAGTGAGAAGACTTTATTTTTTGGATGTCCCATAATTTTAAGGGGCTCTGGGACACTGGGACCCACCCACTGGCCTACCTATCAGAATTACTATCCTATGTTTACCTGCTTCTATTCAGAGTTAAATGCATAACTTCCCAGCTCAATTTTGAGGAGAAATATGAACTTTTACAGATTTAATTATGACATCTATCACATCTATGGCATCTATCACATCTATGGCATCTATCACATCTATGGCATCTATCACTTCGTTTGTCTATGTGTGTGCGTGCTGCATAGGTCGCAAAACGCAACATTTGGTTCTGTAACTTTACCCATCGATAGGTACTCGACATATCTCTGTCAAGTTTGTTAGCAGGGTATGTACGTCACAGGTCAAGGTCACAGGAATTTTTTGTTTGTTCCTTAACCATTGGTAGATAGGACCCAAAATGGGAAAAGTCGCTATAACGTTTACAGTGTTAATTTAATGACGCTGTACATTATGTCACGTATTGAGCCCGTCGGTAACTTGTATCACGTCTTTGAATTTGCAAATCGCCTAATTAGTTTGTCTGCAAAAATTGCTAAACTTTAACATAAGACCCTACGAGGGCTATTAACTATTAAGAACAGCTGGCCGACTTCAATGATGTGAGGCCGGGGACTCGTGACAGTCACAGCTCCGACCCCACTTCAAGCCTTATCTTATCATAACAAAGCATGACGACTGACTAATCTTCTTATCAAAACAAACAGCGAGGCGTTTGGGCGATCGCGTGCGGTAGCGATTGCCGCAGTGCGAGTGTACTGTTGTGTGTGGGGGAAGGCAGGTGGGGGGGGGGGGTCAAGCTGGGGTGGTGGGATGATTCAGTTGGTTACTATGAAACTAATGTGCATGGTAGGGATGTAGAAACTAGAAATGTAGACCGAAACTGAATAAACAGGCAGTTTGGTTTCAGATGTCCACTGAGTGAGATCGTTAAACCTGGGGGCGAAACTGAAGAGTGACTTTTACTTTTGAGATGGGGTTAACAATTGAGAGGATGCTCACTATAACAACGGTTATGAAGCTGCCGGATCTGAGGGGTTAATATTGATTTGAGGTATCAGATCTGGATCTAAGAGGCTAAATACGAATTTGAATGGTCAAATCTGGATCTCAGGGTGTGTCTGTGCACTCTATGTAGGCCACAAAACACAACATTTCATCGCATAAATTTACTCATCGATATCAGTTATGCGAGATGGATCGATCAACTTCGTTAACGGGGTATGTAGGTCACAGTCAAGTCAATTCTTAAGGTCCAGGTCATTGTAGTAGACCGAAGACATAATCTGGACTTTACATTTTACGTCATCTCACCTACGGGTGATGCAATCATGTTCTATGCTTCGCACTGCCATTTCATTAGGTTGAACTCATTAGAAATCTCTTAATGATGAATATATTAACAATCCAGTAGCATATAGCTGGCAACTTATGAGTTAAGGGATGAAGTATCACAGTCGTAACAATGTTGTCAATTGTTCAACTCTTGCTCAACTAGAGTGCATCATTAAATTTTAGGATAGCTTATAAAGTTATTTAACTTTGCAACCTGGCTGAGTGAAGTCTTTCCTAGTTTGTTAATTGGTTGTTTGTGACTTTTATACTTTATTTGCTTCATAAGGTAACTGGTTACATTAATAGCTATAACAATTGTTGTTTATGGTTATATCTATTCTGGACATTAAATTAGCTGTGAAGAACCCAAGCCTAGGGTGTAGGGGTGGGGAATTCTTCAAGGCTATAGAGTAGATCTAACTACTGGCTGGTAGATTAAAGCAAGATGAGGGTGCATATGCATAATATGCCACTCATAAATTAAACTGAGATGCCAATCATAAGTTAAACTGAGATGCCAATCATAAATTAAATTGAGATGCCAATCCGCTGACCTCAGTAAGTTTTGGCCACAACTGGTATGAGTTCTAAAACAAAAGCTTACCAGGGGACCTACGTGTATACCACCCATACCACCTGCTTTACAAATGCTGTTTTGTTAAGTATATTTATTCCATACTTTGGCTTTGTACTGTGTCTAAATGCTGTTTTGAAGACTATATATAGAGGTTAATTTACAGCTGTTAAATATAGCATCAGATTTACCCCCAGTAAATACCAGTATTAAACTTTCTATAAGCTACATATATACTGCGGTAATGGTCATATCCCCACTTGTATTTGTTGAGAGATAACAAAAAAATTGTAGCGAACAGAATTGTCCTTACCTTACCTCACCTTACCTCCCATCAGTAAGAATGTAGGACTTGATAAAAGAACTGCGCAACTGTCAATTGTTGTCAATTAATAGATTTGCTTCTAACTTTTACTACAGCTGTGGCAGCTTTTTGGTGTGGGGAGAGATTTCTCATCTGGATGACATCTTCCTAGATCCAAAGCTGGATTTTGCAAAGACACCTGCGGCAAGTGCGACTCCCCTCCCGCAAAGGTTTAACTCCCTGGTGAGTAGGAAATTACTGTTGATTCTTCCCAAAAGGATTGACTGCATGAGTAAATAACTTTCGCTTTTGTGTATCTATGACAAAATGAATTATTTAGCCAAAGAAATTTGAGTGAATATTTCAACTTAAGCTAAGATACCCTGTCTTTACAGCAAATAGAGTTGTAAGGATTTATAATTATAATTTTGTATATGTATGGATGACTGCCAAAATTTGGGCCTCCAGAAATTTTCCCAGGCGACCACATTTTTATAAGTTGGGAGCCTGAATGCTATTGTAATTCTTTACTTTTCGACACAATTAGTGTGTAGTGTTTACTATAGTATTGCTCTTGTAGACACTTTGCGAAGGGAAGCCCCACCTTGCTGAAGGTTCCACTTCCCCAGATATAACCTGGCCGCAGTGGGCGAGTGAGTTCCCCACATCCTGCCAGAGCTACCCAGCTGACGTGACTACCACCAGGTGGCAGGATCCCCTATGTAACAGTGACATGGGCCGGCGCAAGAGGAGCTCACCAACAACTGAAGAAAGCAAGGCCAAGCGGCCACGAACTACAGCCACGGCCAGGTGAGAGTGTGCAGCGAGTAGTGATTGAGAAATATAGTGGGCTCGGCCTTCATGCCTATCGCTGCCAGGCTAATCTAAGCGGCCAGTGTGTGTCCCACCTATGCAAGCATCTATGTTTTGTGTAGGATAAAGACCCCTTATATTTCCTCGCAAAGATGGCTGAAGAAGGCTTCACTTTTCTTTTGATTCTGCATCACCTGTACATGAACATCAAATGAAGGTTGCTTACCGGTATGTGTTTTTTGCAGGAAACGCTCTGTAACAGACACGGACAGCTGCTATAGCGCCAAGAGATGCATCGTTTGGTTCCATGAATATACAGGTAATTAAATTGTAAATAGTTCTTGATGTTTTCTTCATTGTCAGTATCATAAAGTGATATATTTATAGTATAATGTTGTGAGACAAGTTATCATCTGTTACTAATCTTTACGGGTTACAATAAGTCAATTCGTGAGAATTGTAAGAAAAAATAGTGAGTATACTACAATGTGACAACGATAATGTAATGTAGGTGTGTCATGTTAGAGCCTCATTCCTTTACAGCTTGACTGGTATTATTTATCACACCTATTCTATTGTAATGTTGTTTACAGGTCCAGATGAGGATGTTATTGGTCCAGATGGCATGGAGAAATTCTGTGAAGATATCGGAGTAGAACCAGAAAATGTATGAGCTGCTGAATATATGTTGTATTTATTCAATGTTCAAAAGGTCTTCTCTTGTTTAAGGCCAAGTGCGGCAGGCGCCAAGCGAGTGTTTTATGTACTACTGATGAGCCTCTAGCGAGTAGAACTGGAACTAACTTGTGAGCGATAATCAAGGAAAATGGAGGAGCACGCAGGCAGGCGCCTAATGCGAAAAAAAGGAGATTTACTAATCAGAGAGTTTGAGAGAAATCTATCTAGTGAAACTTGGGCAAAAAGTATTATCTATATATGTACCTTGTGAGGAAGATCCCATTTTCAGTCATATTGGTACGGCGGGGGGGGGGGGGCAGTTTTGGGAAATCATAGTGACATAATTAGTACGGTGACCCCCACATATTATTCAGTCATTATGTTTACTAACAAATGGACAACATTCAGAAAGTTTTTGAGGTATTTCTATCGAACAGTTTTTTTCTGAGGCACAAAATTGGTGAAATAACCTGAATTTTGGCTAATTTTCCCATATGGTCAATGTTATTTTCTTGGATAATAAATGCTTAAATACAGAAAAGTAACCACGGTGACGTATCTGTTTTATTGCATTTTTCGATAGCCCGCCTGATATGCAATACGAAAAAAAAAATTGAAAGAAATCTATCGATTTTTTTTTTTCGGGTTGTCTGCCGCCCTTGGCCTTAACAGAAATCTTATAGTCAAGATAAATGGTAGCTCTTGTTTAACAGAAATCTTATAGTCAAGATAAATGGTAGCATATGTGCTAAATTAATCAAATAAACGTGGGCACCTTTTTTGTGTTAGACAGCAGTTAAAAATAATCTGACTTGATTAATGCAAATATTGTGATTACCATATTTGTAGTATATACCATATTATTTTATTACAATTTAAACTTTTTTAATCTATTTTAAGATATAAACAACCTAAGAGGTTCACATGGCACAAGCATTGGTTTGTGTGATGTCATAATTGGTTCCCAGCTCACATTCTTTATCATTATAATTAACTTGTCAGTCATGATATAGTAAATTTCTCTATACAATACAAAGCTTATGTAAGTTTTTAGACACAGCACGAAGTGTCCACTAACTTAATGCTTGCTGGAAAGTGATAAAGAGATAAAGAAAAAATATTGGCCTCATATAAACTTACCTACGTTTTCTCTTCCCAACAGATTGTGATGTTATGTTTGGCTTGGAAGCTGGAAGCCAAACAAATGGGTTTCTTCACTAAAGCCGAGTGGTTGAAAGGCATGGGTGAAGTACAGTAAGTTAACCATAATGGTGAAGTAGACCAAGATTGTGTGATATAATTCTTGTCTACTTCAGTCAAGTAGACCAAGATTGTGTGATATAATTCTTGTCTACTCCAGTCAAGTATATTGATATTGCAATTTAGGTTAAAAGGCTGTAGTTGTGAATTAATGTCGTACAATTGTGGACTTTGAATGTATGTTTGTCTTTTGTGGACTTTGAATGTATGTTTGTCTTAATTTTTTAGAAGTGTTCCAAGCTTACAATAGTGCTTCACTGGTGTACGTTTTCACTAACAACTGAGATTTGTGATGCTTCTTGCTTTTGCAGGTGTGATGGAGTGAACAAGCTGCGTGGAAAACTAGATTACCTCAAGTCACTGCTCGATGATCCAGCTACGTTCAAGAACATTTACCGATATGCGTTTGACTTTGCCAAGGTAGGTTTTAAAGCAAAATGTGTGCACCGTTAGTTAGCAAATTGTGAGTAAATTGCACACAACCCAGGTCTTTGCTGCCTTGACAAACACAAGACTTGGTAGCCGGTGCCAGAACAAAGTGTCCCTCCCAAAGCCATCTTTGAACGTAACTATCAAGGATGGAGGTACCAGGATTGATACAATGAATTTCGTCTCGTTGTGGAAACTAATCTTATACCAGTGAGACAAACTAGATGCCGCAGCTTGCTAAAAGAGTTTTCTTGTGCCTTTTGTCTGGCGTATGCACAATATTTGGTAATCGGTGTTTCCCTAGCTCATATAGTAAACAGGCTGAGCCCCAGTTCAACAGGTCATGGGTTCGCACCCTGGCTCCTGTATCTAAGATATATTTCATGCAACCTCATTGTCTTTCCCTGGAAGTTTCCACTCCAGAAAATGGCTTAAATCACAAACATTTCTTTCATTTTCCTTACCAAGTGTTAACGTTTATACGATTTTTGAAGGATGAAAATACCAAAATTTTATCAATGTACGTCTCTCATAATGGTCTTCAACGCGTAGAAATGAACTACCAAACATATGTTACTGGTGTTTTGGACCATTTAGTTGTTCACTTGCTCAATGACTTAGTCTTCGGCTGTCAATGTTTGTTTAATACGTGGCTGAAGGATATATACAGAGTGAACAAGTTTGTGCAGGCGAGATTATGGAGAAACCAAGCTTTCCACTCACAGCGCATGTTGTTTCATCACCAGGAGAAGGATCAGCGTAGCATGGACATGGGGACGGCAAAGGCGATGCTGGCTCTACTCTTGGGGAAAAACTGGTCACTTTTTGGTCATTTTCATCAATTCCTAGAGGTAGGACCCCCCCCCCCCCCAGCCCCCGCTCTGATGGGACAATACATATATACTCTGTATCTAGTCTCGAGGAAATCAAAATGGCGAAACAATAGATGCCTTTCTTGTCTGGGTATTTCTCTGCTGTCTTTTTTACTTTGAGTCTCTTTCTTTAGTTTTACGAGTTCTATATAATGCTTGATTTTCAAGATTTGTATCCTATAAGAAATATAAGAAAATGATACCGATGCAGGCACCATTGTTTCTATAACGTACCTCATTTCTTGTTGCATAAATTTGAAATAGCGGTACTTGAAAAAGAGTTCGCAAAAAGAGTTAAAACTGGCGCACTATGGCATGTAAGGTGCTGATGGTTTATATTAAATCTTTGATATTATCCAGCATAAACTACGTGCGATTTCGGCGCTCCACTACAGCTATGAATACACGAACTGGATATATATTGCGGACAAACGCCACATGAATCGATGCCTTTTTATATTGTGCTATGTGTGTTGCAGCAAACTCGCTACAAGGTGGTTAACAAGGACCAGTGGTATAACGTGCTAGAGTTCAGTAGACTGATACGCCCTGATCTTTCCAACTACGATGAGGATGGCGCTTGTAAGTAACTTCCCTCTGTGTTAAACGTTAGACTATCACGATTGTAATGTCAAGTAATGTAAAAATCATCTCAATGCATGTGGCACATCTGTCTTGATGCATAGAACGTCAGTTAATCCATTGCTTTGACCCGATTTTCTGTCAATGACAATTTCAACTCTAATGTGAAACTTTACAAATAAGGATATGTTTCGCTGCACACATACATCCATATACATGTTTTGGGCAAGATTAATTCCACTAATATCCCTGAAACTGTTCCAAGTGAAGTTAGATGTTGAGCTTTTGCGAAGATTGCTATCAGCTGCTGGGTTGTCTCTGCTCGCAGGGCCTGTTTTATTGGACGAATTCGTCGAATGGTACCGGGAACAGAAGGGCCAATCAGCAGCCGCCTCATCAGCCTCGTCTTCGCTTTCACCGACAGAGGGCCCTACTATGAGTATTTGCTAGTGATCGCTTCCCTGTGTTCCACAGTTCAGCTTGTTCCCGCCACGACTTGGTGACTTCTCTGTTTTAAGGCAACGCGTTGAGCGAAAGCGGGAATACCATGGAGGGGAAAATGATAGCAGGAGAATATTAGATGCGGTACTGACTGTCCAAAAGTTTCCCGCATAATGTTACTATATATGTCTGTAAGGGCGAGTGTTGAGAGTTCCTGTTGCCACGTGTTACAGATAGCAAACGGTGCTACAGGTCCCGGATGTGACGCACATACATAACAAGCACGTGCAAGGTACCTTTCTGAATAATATCAATAGTTTTATACACGTATCACATGCATATTTCTCCTGACATACTTATCAGTATGGATGTACGTAACAAAAAAATGGGTGACTGCCTGGTGCGTGATTCACGTGTTTTTTTGGTATCGGTAAGGTCGGTTGGGTTGCCATGGCTACACGTAACGCAATACACATGTCATCTTCCAGTTTCTGGCTACGGGTTTCCCTGATGTTGTAACCCTTCGTCTCTGCTTGTCAGTCAGTCAACAGTGTAAGTTGGTAGCTGGAGCTACGCTTTTTAGTAACGCTGCGGTTCAATGTGGTCATTTCCTCAGAAGCCTGATAAAAACGCGTTTATATCATATGTTTCATTCTGACATTACTCCATTTCCTCGTCGAAAGAGACATTGATAGCTGCATAATGCCGTGTACTTTTCGCAGATTTACAAGCCCGGGTGGATGAACCAATAATAGAACACTTAGCATATATATATATGCGTAAATAATGGTGCTACGATGTGTTCTCACAGAAAGACATATCTCGGCGATGAGAACGTCTATATGGTGCCTGCACATGGGCGATATTGGGCGATATTGGCAGGCTGCGTGGACGTATAGTCCTCGGTGGGGACTTTCCTGTTGTCAAACGATACGCGCGTCAAGCCAATGGCCTATTTCACCTACTTAGTTTAGCCGGCTATGGGGCTTAGTCGGCTAAAATCGCCCAACATCTACTTGGTAACTTTAGCCGTCTAAGCCCCGTAGTCGGCTAAACTGCGTTCGTGAAATCCGCCACAAGTCTGCTTCTGCCTTTATAGGTATCTTGGCGGGCGCCTCTCGTGCTAAGCAGAGCTCTTTCGGGAGGCTGCCGTGGTCTGAGTCAGAGAGCTGGATGGACCCGCCAAGAGACTTAAGGCTTTCCAATATAATTAATATAATAACCATATATACATATACAGATATACATTTGCCATTTAATAACTCTAGTGCTAAGGAGGTGGCTGTTCTAAGTTTTTTTTCTTATCTTTTTCTTTCATGGTGTGTTGGGGTCGAGGAGTTTTTGATTGTCTTTCTAATTGACTCCACTGTGTGTCGGCTGATTATAGGTATAAACGTGCAAGTATCTTGTGACCTAACGATCTGTGATTAACCAGTGGAATCTGGCTTGGGGATATGTGTCAGATGGACATGTAACATATATCTATACATGTATATGTCGTGGGCCTAGAGTCATTATTAGTTATGGCATCAATTGGAACAGAGGTTCAATGGATTTATGTGTCAGTATAAAGGTAGCGTCCTCTCTTTAAATGTGCTCTTCGGTTGGTTGAGATACCGTTAAATTATGTCTTATTAATATAAAGGTTAAGAACTGCACCCCCCCCCCCCCCCCGATCTCCCCGGCAGAGGGGCGTTCCGCTTACTTGACCCCAGCACCGTTGAGGTCACCGTGAGGTTGGCAGTCACATGGGGCATCAGAGGTGATATGCGGAACGAGCTCCCTCTACTAGCAGATTGCCCCCCCCCTCCCCTCACCACCCTCCGACACAGTGACAGTGATTCACGTGCCCCAAACCAATAAGACTTCCACTTAATACAATTTTCGGTTTACGGAAGATTGTTTCGTCGCTTTCGTTCGTATTAAGCAAACTGCCTTGTACGTCCTGTGTGTATACGAGAGAAATCTAAAACTATTATAACTGAGTTTCTGCAATGTGTACAGGTAGAGAGCCCTCTTGGTGGCTTACTGTAGTGATAACGCGGCCAGTAACGTAGATTGTGTCCATTGGCACTGTATATTCCCATTGGTACTTTCTATCGTCAATAGCAATTCTGATTCAGCGGATGGTCATTGATGGGATTACAAGCTTAAGGGGTAAACAACACATATGTCCAGACGTTCATACACAAAACAACATGCAGCGTTTTAAAAGATCCAGTGACTGCTGTGTCCGATTGATTTGATTGTTATACAGACTTCAACCACGTGGTCAGGCCATCAACACGTGATCAGGTCATCAACCACGTGGTCAGACCATCAACACGTGATCAGGTCATCAACCACGTGGTCAGACCATCAACCACGTGGTCAGGTCACCAACCACGTTGACAGGTCATCAACCATGTGGTCAGACCATCAACACGTGATCAGGTCATCAACCACGTGGTCAGACCATCAACCACGTGGTCACGTCACCAACCACGTTTTCAGGCCATCAAGTACGTGGTTAGGCCATCTACCACGTGGTTAGGCAAACCACCACGTGGTTAAGCCATCTACCACGTGGTCAGGTCATGAACCACATGGTCCGGCCATCAACCACGTGGTCCGGTCATGAACCACGTGGTCAGGGCATCAAGCACGTGATGAAACCGTCCAGATATCATCTGTTGCTTCAAATATACAGCTTTCGAATACATTTGCCAAGAATACAGACAGAGCCGGTTCTCAGAGGTTCCCTTGTATGTCCGGTGTTTGGCCATGATGTGGTAGGCCTTAATGCTCGCAACCTTCTTATGTCCACGATACACAAATATTTATTTCTGAGAGGTGACATAAATGTTATGTTTGCCGATTGATATTCAGTGGTGCTAGGTGGCTTTATAATTTGTTGCCCCCCCCCCACCCCCCCCCCCCCAAAAAAAAAAGAATTCTTGTTCTGATGTCATTACGCCATTTCTTCTCATCCCGCCTAACCAACGATTGTTTCAGGTCGAGTTTATCTTCCCTGAAAATGTGTCTTGGCTCGATTTATCCCATGTGTCCACAATGGTGGCAGAAAACACCCAACCCTCCACCCTTATCTCATTAGCAAATGTTCAATGCTATGGAGTCCCATAAATAGAAGTATCCTTGCGTACACATATTTTGCCAATGTGTAAACAAAAAATATATATATTAATATATATATACTTATATATTAGTAAGTAAATCTGTCAATATATATATAGTATATATATATATATAAATATATGAAGTAGCAGGGACATTGATCCCGGCATGGGACTGCTGGCTTGTCCTGTCTTGCAGACGAACGAACGTTGACGTAAGGTTGTGTCACTTTTAACATTAAAAAACAATTGTGTCACATTTTCATTTACTCGTTACAACCCTAGCCTCCACACCTTCGCGCCTCTACATCGCTTCACTTCGACCCTCCCTCTCACCAGAGCTGGTGAATAGTTACTGTACACGTTTGTATCTCGAGTTGTATTCCTGCGTTAGTAGCTTCACTCAACTCTTGTCCCCCGTTATAGGTGTGCGTCAAGGGGGAGGGAGAGGACCTGTCTGAATGACTTGACTAATTAAAGACCTTGTTTGCACCAATACAGTGGCGACTAATCAGTGATCCCGTATTCCTATGAACGTAACTGTGTGTGACTGTGCGCTGCCCTCTATCTTACCAATGGTAGCAATTAACAACCTCAAATCTGTTTCTCTACCATAGTATTATTCCCAAAGGTAGCGGCTAACAACCTCAAGTCTATTTCTCTACCTTGGTATGATTCCCAATGGTAGCGGCTAACAACCTCAAGTCTATTTCTCTACCTTGGTATGATTCCCAATGGTAGCGGCTAACAACCTCCAGTCTATTTCTCTACCTTGGTATGATTCCCAATGGTAGCGGCTAACAACCTCAAGTCTATTTCTCTACCTTGGTATGATTCCCAATGGTAGCGGCTAACAACCTCAAGTCTATTTCTCTACCTTGGTATGATTCCCAATGGTAGCGGCTAACAACCTCAAGTCTATTTCTCTACCTTGGTATGATTCCCAATGGTAGCGGCTAACAACCTCAAGTCTATTTCTCTACCTTGGTATGATTCCCAATGGTAACCTTTAACAACCTCAAATCTGTTCTTTACTTTAGTATTATTCCCAATGGTAGCCTTTAGCGACCCCAAATATGTTCTTTACTTTAGTTCTCTGTGATAGCGGTTAACAACCTCAGGTGTGTGGCTTTACTTTAGTATTATTCCCAATGGTAGACGTTAATAACCTCAAAAGTGTTTCTCTACCGTAATATTATTTTCAATTTTAAAAGCGGTTAACAACCTTAAATCTGTTTCCCCTACCTTGTTATTGTTCCCAGCGGTAGCGGTTAGGAGCCTCAGATCCTAAGTGATGTTGCTAGTGTCCTCCTTCTAAAACATGATTCCGGTCTCCGCTTCTCCATTCGAATCGGGGCCGCCCCGATAGCTCAGTGGGCTAGAACGCTCGCCTTGAGAGCCTAGCGGCACGTGGATCGGTGATTCGAGCCCCGCTGTGGCCATGTCTGTGTGGTGGCAGGATAAAGATCCCATGTCCTTCTTCACTAAGAGTAGGGGGTTACCCCGGAGACATGGCTCCACTCTCCCTTCCTTCTCCCATTGACGCGATATGACCAAAAGTGGTTAAAGCGTCCTGAATATACAACCAATCCATTCGAATCAGTAGGGAATGATCACGCATGCGCGTTGGTTTTTCCGTATTTGTCGAGTTTAACCAACCCACCCGGATTGCATGGACGCTACTGGGACAGCCCAACCCCCCTTATAGTGTTATTAAATATTGAATCTGATCGACTAGAAAATTATCCTTTCTGTTTAAGGTGGTTTATATGAAAGCTACGGAGTCGAATGGGAGCATGATGCATTGCGCCTTCTCTTTTGATGACTGAAAACCAAAGACTATTTTAAGGTTTTATTGATGTCTCTTGTTTGCCGCTCCACCTCGGTGGGGACTAGTGCTGTGACCGGGAAGCCATCAGTAGTGTTGTCCTGTCGGACTCAACGTCTTTCCTCTCGGTATGTCGACATGCCCATCGCATTGCACTTTGTAATTTTATAGGATAATGATTGTGTGAATAGAATTGTCTGCACTTAATCGGATTGAATGTTCTTTACTTTGACTTTGGGAGAGAACGTTAAGCAGCTTAAAATGTATTGGTTGTATGGTATGTGTCGTCCTACACGATGACCCTTATCATACTCTGGTTCTCCACTCTCCTTGAGCAGTAGATTAATCCGTGTTGTGTGTATGATTAAGGCGAATGTTGTTTTAGCTGATAGGAGACGGTCACGCGGCGTTCCATGGCGTCACTTTGCGGCAAAGTTTAACTGATTTCATTATAATTGTTTTCTATGTGTCAACCAAGTTGATGTACCTGCCTTTCGCGCCCGTTGTGCCGGTATGCTCATGATGTTATCTGGGCCTATTATTACACGTGTCTTCATCAATGTTCGTTGAACATGACGCTGTGTGGTCGGTATTCCATGTCAGAAAATTGGGAACTTTGTCGGTGCCCGTAGGTAACGACGTGCAAGTATGATTGGATGGACAAACAAAAATAAATCTGAAAATTCAATCTTTCTATTATATACTACTTCCGCTTTTTATGGTAGGGGGAATGCGTCATCGGGTTTATTTACGGTTTATCAGCTGAAATCGTATACGACAATGTACTAAACTCCTGTTGCCTATTTTCTGCGTCATTACTTGCTTTGACCAATTGGTAGCAACTATAAATAATGGAAGAAAAAAGGCTAATGTTATGTTGGTTCTATATTGATAAAGCAGTCTTGGAGAAGGAATACATTCTATGCACCGATGCATGTTATTAGGAGTGATTTTTTTCTGGTTGGTGATCAGCTGCTGTGATGTGGGAGGCAGTTAAAGGGCTATTTACTTCAGAAACAGGAATGTTTTCTACCGCGTGAAGAATGGTCGGGTAGTTTACTCCGTTAAAGGGATTTCTGCCACTGCTGAGACTTAAGTTTCCCACTAAATTGTACAGCCAACAATCCAGATAAAACGAAGTAAATTTTTGCCGGTAATATACAAACCCTATTCCCAACCCAATGGATTGTACTATAAACGTGTGGAGTGCTGAGTGAAGCTGGTAGGACCTCGTGCATGCTATGCAGTAGGAGGGCTGGGTGTGTACAGGTGGTGGACGCACAGGTACACAGGCTAGACTTCTTGATTACAGTGATTACATTCATCACAGTGTATTATATCTGCATCCGGTCACGTGACATCATTTCCATCTCCGATGATGCCCATGTGTAATATAAAGGTTTCATGGTGACGTCATTTCCGCGCCAGCGTCTGCACACGATGACGCCTCGCTCAACTGTCTTCGCCGCCGCGTCTCTCCTGTATGACGTCATTCTGTGTATGACGTAATTCTGTGTATGACGTTATTCTATGTATGACGTCATTTTATGTATGACGTCATTCTGTGTATGACGTCATTCTATGTATGACGTCATTCTATGTATGACGTCGCTCTATGTATGACGTCGCATGAGTTATTAACGTGAAGTAATGGATGTTTTCATGCCTTCGTTATATCTTAAGATGTTTTGGGTATTGAAACTGTTCGATTCAAGTCTGTATGCATGCCGCTAGCCGTGACGTCGCGTTGTCTCGCTGTCAGCTGTCCTGTCTCGTCCAATGGTTTGTGTTTATACGTCTCAGTGTCATGTCTCGTCTACAGTTGCGTGTCCCGTTGTGCATATTTTCGCAAAAGAGAGTGAATAAAGAAATGAGTACTACTTTGTTTTCTACTTCATCTGTGTTTATTTATCGCTGTGTCCATGACGACGTATCCTGCGTGGAGCCGGTCTGGGGTTCGATCCCATGCCAACAATAGGCGGCGTAACCGCAAACACCACTTATAACTGCCATCTGCCTAAGTACACATGCCTACTTAGCGGAAATAAATCTTTCCGTCCTCTAGTTCATTCCTCGAGTCCTGTATGACCTTTGGTATGGCCTACTGATGGAGAGGGGGCAGTCTCTCCACATCCTGGTAATGGGGACACTCTGGGGTTGGATTCCGTGTGTTGTGAGCGATACGTTCCCCACTAGGAGGCAGCACAGTACGAGAGGCCACCGTGGGAGGCCTGGTCCCCAACTGGCTGAACGTTCCCCCTCGTAGGCTCAGCACCGAGTACGTTTCACTTCTGCCCGCATTTCCCCTCTGCGAACCCGCCCACACCATATCCGGCTTTCCGCTCTGCGACCTCCGTATTTTCTCCATGTTCCTCTTGGGAAAAGTGTCATTGGTCCTAGTCGTGTAGTCGAAGCGGAGACTTCCGGTCGACTCCTGCCCCGCGATCCAGATCAGGTCTTCCCGGATTTGGTCGTTCTGTTGATCCAGAACTGTCGCCTTATCCAGAATGGACATTTGACGTCGGCCCCCAGCTGCGACGGAACCGGACGTTCTTCGGCTCACGGACGATTGTGTCCTACTTCGTACGGGACTCCGTGTCCGAAAGTCACATGATCCCGAAAGACCGGAAACGCGTGACGGGCTGTGTCTGCTGGAGGTCCTCAGGATGTCTTGGAGCTTCTCGCTGCACTTCGCCACTTCCGGTTCCGCCGGGTAGTCGCCAGAGGACTCGACTTTGAATGGAACGCGGTTCACTTTGATTGGTTCAAAATAGACGTTGCCAAGGTAACCTTTCCACGCCTGAAAGTATAATAAATGCACCACTGGTTGAACCGCTTTGGCTGTCAGATGCTATGCATAGGGCACGACTGTCTACATATATATTTCACAGATTTTAGCGAAGTATGTATAATCCCCTCTCCCACCCCATCGCCTCCATTCCACCACAATTAACAGCATTGCCATTAGTTAAATAAACATAAATCTAAGAAATAACAGAACTACAGAGTTACTGTTTCCGCCTGGACGCGACGACAGATGATAAAACTGTTTGCCCTCGCGCTTAAAGAGGAACATATAGGTGAGCATCGATTGGTAGGTCCCTATCACAAGGAACCCATCAGCCATGGAGACTTGCTTACCCAATAGGTATATTTTTCCAAGTAGTTACACTTCAGAAGGACGTGTAGCCTTCGGAACACAAATCGATCGACGCTCGTGGCCATATAGACATGCCTTACGTTCGGACGTTAGCGTTTTTACTTCTGATCGACTCACCCGAAGCGGCGGCATCGGCGAGGGTTTGTTTTGCTCAATACTGATGTACTCGGGCACGTACAGGCCAAAGGGGTAGTGTTTTTGGGTGAAGGAAGAGGCGGGGCGACCAGGACCCCCCCTCAGCGCCAGCACTACACTGGGACACCGCTCAGTGATCAAGTCGATTGCCTCTTGGAAAGTCATCGTGGGTGTCTGTCTGTCTGCACACCGACTTCGAAGATTTCTTTGTTGTTTCTTTGCACTGTTGTTCTCTCTGAAGGAATCCAGTCTCAGAAGACTTGATGTAATCCGCTTTCTAGAGACACCATTCTGGAGAAATGCGAAGAATGTTATGTATGCTATATACATTTCTTCTATTTAGTGCGTGTTCAATTAAGTTACATGGTTAAAATAATTAATATTCATATGTTTAGTGTTTCATAACCAAAGTATTCACCAAGGTAAACATCATTAAACGACAGGGATATCACACTGGGAGACACCGCCAAGGCTGATATACTGTACATTTTATTTAATTGCTCTTGGTATATTATATCTGACTGTCACAACTCATTTCATGTCGCATCATACGACAAACACTCATAGTATGTTTATTTATCAGAAGGGAATAACGTCGACCATACAGTTAGAGATTCAGTCACGCGAGAGTTTACAACCCAAATGGAAAATGGCGCCTTATTAGTGCCAAAGCATAGACATGCCCCACAATGTGTGTACGAAACAAAAAGTACCACGAAATTATTCAGCCGCTCCATATGGAAGTGACAACTGCTATCGAAGCCTCCACTCCACCGATCTGCCTACCTGGATAAGTCTACGTGTGGAAATATCGGGAGATATCGGGAGATATCGGGATATATCGGCCTGCCCATGCAATAAACGACGTGTGGCTTATTCCATGCATTATCACGTTTCGCGCATTTGGTGTGAGATGGTTCTCACATTTTACCTTTTATTATTTTATGTTTTATTTTTCCCACAGGCTGTGAGATATATTATCTCTGCTGCTAGGGACACTCCATTATATTCTCTCTATCGCTTGTTTCGCAGACAAATACGGCTATAGGTCGGGCCTATCTATAGTTCAATGCAAAGACTGATTGAATCCATGTTTGACAAGTCCACAGCCAAATCAACAAAGTTTGACCGCGCAAGCAACATGGAAGTACCTTCTGAGTGGGCCTGTTTTCATGCAGAATAATGTGGTACAAATTCGGTTATCGATTTCGTCGGTGCCCGTATGTTGGTGACCCTTGGTCGAGACCGGCGCCAATGCCGTGGAAAGGGGGTAGGGGGCAGGGGTATTTGCGTTCGTCGGGATTGGGCTTTTCCTTCACCGTGACCTGGTAATGAGGAAATAATTCTTCATGAACTGGGAATGGGGTATTAGCCGACCGCCGTAATCAAGGATTTTCATTAATCGTGAACTGGGAATTATAATATTAAATAACCGTGAATCGGGAAATCGTCAATTTAGAATCGTGTATCCGCCCTTCCATTGCATGCGGAAGGTTCTGCTTTTAATACATCGTGACATGGGAATAAAGAAATGCCCCCCCCCCCCCAAGGCCCAGCAATAAATAAGGGAAGGGTGAAAGGAAAAAAACATGCACTCCGGCCAGCCTAAGCGTAAGATGGCAGTCTCACTGTGTTATGCTATATTGTATGCCATCATAATTATTTGTAATAGGTCCAACTTCAGCGTCGATGGAGCTGTGCTATATACAATCTGCTAATGCCCTCGAACGGATTGAATAGGAGCCCCTCCCCCCCTCCCCCCACAACACACACACACACATGCACACACTGGCCCAAAATCCTAGGCTGTGTGGGCTGACACACAGCCTTCCATGTAAGGGCGAACCATTGTTTCAGCATAGCTCACGTATTATTCACGCCTAACGTTTACTACATAATATATTTCGTGGGTTCTTACATGGAAGATAGACCGTCGTATCGAGCCCTGGTTGCCATCAGTTCTCAATCAGGCCACATAACCGATCGTAGAAAGTTTATTGCTGCAGGAAGAAGTTTTCTGCACAATTGAAACAATCAAAATCGCAAGTAAAAGCAGATATTACCTACCTTTTACTTCAATATACGCATAGCTCCCATGTCAACTTGAACGATGCCGATATTCCTTCCAAACAAGGTGAAAACCGACACGTGTTTTGAGCACAACATTGGGTCAGACTTGGCAACGACACTTTCTTCGCCTCGGGGCGGTCTGTTCGCTAATCCGCTGATCCGCGGGGGGGGGGGGGGGGTACGATCGTGTGTGTGTGTGGGAGGGGGGGGGGTGCCATCGCAGCCTCGAGCTGGTCTGCATTAGTACAAGAACCTGCTCCTGTATACTTATGTATACATGATATGTCTATAGAGCCGCCTATACAGAACATGGTTGTGATGTTTACAAGAGGCCGAGGTAGATTAGTGAAGGACCCTGTGTTATTCTGTATGGTGTTGTCGGGGTGTTTGTTGAGCGGTGCCTCCCGCCCGACCAGCGGCTGGCTGGCACGTACGCGAGAACCATAGGACGAAGCAAGAACGACAGACGCAAAGAAATAAGGAGTGTGTTCAAAGAAATTAAGTATGAAAGAAGGAAGAACGAAATGCAGGTAGAATAAAAGATAAATGGAAGCATGACATTTTTGAAGCACTCACTAAATCATTAAATCAGACGATACAGAATGCAGACATAAAAAAAATGTAAACGACAGCAAAACATAAGAATATAGCTTATAGATAGAAAAGAGTTACCCCAAGGTACTTGTACGATGATTGAAGATTAATTGAATGATTGAAGATTTCTCAAGGTTTACCCCCACTAGTTGGTCTAAGCGTGCATCTATACCAATTAGCTACCAGAATTGTGCCTAACCCAACACCATTATATAATTGTAGCGGGGTATGGCGTGGAACGCCCACACACCTTCTACCCCTCACCCCCCCCCCTCCCCCTCTCCCACTTATGTCCCGCTCCTCTCGCTCCTTCGTTGCCCCCCCCCACCAACCACCCTTCCCCCCCTCCCTTCACCAGTGTATACCGTCAATTTGACGTAAACAATGTCTTTTCTTTCTTCATCATGTTTTATTGTTGTTGTGAACAAGTCAATTGGACTTGATGTACCTATGTACCGCACTTTTATGTTGAAATAATAAAAAAAAAAAATAAAAAAAAAAATAAAAATAAAAAAAAATACCGTCAATTTGATAATGTTAATCTGTAGCTGACTGTCTGTGTGTCGGTCTCCGATCAATAAACATGGTATTGATCAAGCAGATCAAAGCGCTGATTCGGGGTACTTTGTCGTGAGCTACGTGCTTATACAAGTAAACAAATACTATAATATGTCTAAAGTACTACCACCCGACCTCGGCTGGTAACGAAATCCGACGTGCCCCCCCCCCCCCCACCCCTACCACAACCCCTTAAAATAAAGGTGAGTGAATTAAAAGGAAAAAACTCTCGAACGTGACCCATTTACGGCTTGGACGTGCATGGCCCGGTGTTCATAAACTCTACTCAGGGTTATGAAAATCCATTAAAGGGGTTTTCATGCATTTTCGCGTTCACTTTTTACAAATAAGTCCCCTTACCTGGCGTGGGTATACTGCGAGGAGGGGAGGCTCGAGGGGGAGGGGGTGGGGGGGGTGTAACCCACGGTACCCCTATGATTATTGCATTCGATAGTTTGCCACGGTACCGCTATGATGGTGCATTCGATAGTTTGCCACGGTACCGCTATGATGAGTGCATTCGATAGTTTGCCACGGTACCGCTATGATGGTGCATTCGATAGTTTGCCACGGTACCACTATGATGAGTGCATTTGATAGTTTGCCACGGTACCGCTATGATGGGTGCATTCGATAGGTTGCCACGGTAACGCTATGATTAGTGGCTTGTTTTATTCATTAATGCGCCCACACCTCAAATTTGTGTTCCACGAAATTGACGCAATACGGTACGGTGCTGGCGCCGTATTCATAATCGACACCTAGTTTACGCACGAAAAGTGCATTTTAGTCTTAGCCTCACTAGCTCATTGTGGAGGTCCTCATTATCAAGAAATCATTTTCGATATAATTGTTCTTAATTCAGAAACCCACCTCTTGGGTCACTACTTATGTATTTTGAACATTGTAATCGCTCGACAAATCTCCCTCTCGGCGCTAAGTCCATTGGTGTAGCCTCAGTGGTGATTATGAACACGGCCCCAGGCCTCTATAGTGGGAGATTTAGTAACCATATTACAATGCCATACAATTAAGTTTCACAATCTGGTTGCAAACAGAACAGAATGTTGGATGGGTAGATTTGAATATTCTTCTTGCTGTTGTAAATATGTTTTCCTGCATACGTTAATGAATATTCATTGAGTTTTTTTACCATCAACCTGTCTACTGGGACAAATCAAACAACAAATTGCAACATAGAAGGTGTATGTGTGGGGGTGGGGCGGGTGAGGGGGCAAAGGCGGGACCGGCGTAAGGAGCTCAACAAATTGAGACGACGGTCATCAGTGGTCCATATCTCATGTACTGGATCCGAGCCTGATCCACATCTGGTGTAAGACAGTCCTTCCATTATGATGGGTGTTCGCGTACGTGAACGTTATAATCATTCAGTACTTTCCAAAATTGCCACTACGCTGCTCTACCGCCGCTTGTCACTCCTCTATTATATATTAATATATAATATATTACCATGGTGCATGGCTTGTTGCCATCCGTCCGTCTGCGAAAGATGACAGAGCTTGCCGCAGTCCGCGGGGTGGGAAGGGAGGCTCTATTATACAAATCTGATGAGAGGGTTCCGCGTGTGCCTTGGTGCCTGAGAAAGCGCAAGTTTGGGATGAAAAAGATACCCATATAGAGTGGATATTTAAACACTTGCGACGTGGTGGGGGGGGGGGGGGCTCTGAAAAGGTGGGTTCATAGAGCGGGGTGCGAGCGAAAAAATACCCCATCCGGTCCGAGCGGATTTTGGCGGTGAAAAAGGGGGGGGGGGGTGCTTTACCGCGGAACCCCCTCCCAAAACCCAGCAATGTATTAAGTACCCCCCCCCCCCCCCCCCGCCCGGCCGCAGTCCTCGCATTGATGACCAGTCGTTTACTTTCGGTCATCACTCACTGGTCGCCTAATTTGGCGCTCTCTAAACAAAACTCGCGATACGCAGCGAGCCCGGCCATCCTCCTCCTCTTGTGGGCCACCAGCCCCTCCCAATAAGTCCAATAATTAATATAGTATATATATCTATATATACAGACGTGTAAGTATGCTCCTGGCTGACGTGATCGCTGAATCGGGCGGCGTTATCCGTTGTGGACGTCACTCCATCGCGCCATCGGGCAGATCGGGGAGTCCGCACTCCAGTGAAGTGTCTATCGTCCCCTGTAATAATAACACTGCTATAGAGGGGTCCCTATTTACCGACCTGGCCCAAGCACCATCACTGACAGGAAGTCGGGGGTGGGGCGGGGAGGGGAGGAAGGGGCGGGGAGGAGGGAGGAGGCGGGGTGTGGGGGGCGGCGCCGTGGGTGGATGGAATGACACGAAACTTTATTGGTTCATCCTGTGAACACTCTCGATATGTATCTGTATCAGTGCGAAAATGGTATCAGTTACTTATCGGCGACGGTCGGGTGAGCCACCTACTCACCCAGTCTTAAGCCGTATTGACCCTATTTGTACGTGCTATAGGGCTGCTCTTCAACATTTTTTTTCGTTTTTTGGTTTTTTTCCCAATGTGTGTAGGATTGAGGTGGGCGGGTAAAGAACGGGGAATGACCAAAACTGTGCCGGAGAATTGGTCTACCCCCCCCCCCCCCACCCCCGTCGTGTACTCCAGGCACATTGTCACCTCCCCCGCACCCCCCTCCCGCCCCAACATCTTGAAATCTGACTTGTCCGGCGCTAAAGTAATGTGATGTATCAGTATATTTTCCTAGAGAATATATGTTGTACAGGGATGGGCAATCGTGTTCAGAACGAGGGAACCCAGTCGGGGCTTCCAGATTTAACCTCAGCTGAGCCACTTTACGTCTACACCATTGCTTGTCTAACATGATCCTTTTGGAGGATGGGGCAGTCTGTAATTCTGACACGCCTTGTTTGACGGGAGTGCAGTTGCTAGGGACTGGAAGTGTGTGTGTGTGAGGCGCAGGGTCCCGGGTGGGGGGAGGGGGGGCACATACTATATTATTACAGTGGTGGGGGTGTGCCGCCCATGCTATAGAGCATATGGAGAGCGAGTGAAAAGGGGGAGACTTTGTGAGCATTGAGGTTAAAAAAGTAATCGAAAATAGACACTGACAGTCTTGGCAAAGTATAGCGAGGGTAATTGTTGGTTTTTGCGTATATTTATTTAGATATAAACTGGAATATACAGTCAAGACGTATCCATTTATCGAATAACGCTGTCGATTTGGGATATTCGAGAAACAACTGTAAGACTGTGTCGCTGATAATGTCGGGGTCGTATTTTCAAAAACGCAATGTCACGTGTCACCTTCGGCCCCTTCCAGATCCCAAGTTGTTGCTTTTAACCGATTGAAGGGCGTCGCAATTTTGCCGCGTGTCACACTTCAACACAGTAAAAGGGAAACTTAATGACCGAAACTTATTATAGTTTCCCTATTTTGAAGCCGAAAATAGAAAAAGGAAAGGGGAAATGGAAAAGTTTTATTCCGCTCAGAAGCAAAATACAAAGTAATGGTATGTCCCGGTGTTCTATTCCGCCATTTTTTGTGTATTGCCAGTCAGGTCACATCTCCTGTCCGTTGGATGATGTCAGCTTCAGCATGGGTGGTTTTATACAAAATTTCCCGCCCATATTGGCGCGCGGTGAATATACTAATCAAGTGGTTTTTTTCATGCCTTTTAATAGGCCTACAGTGTAGAGGAGGGGGGGGGGGGGTATCGTACCGGCGTGTGTATGTTGGTGGAGGCATAGGGACAGGGCGGGGTCGAGGGGGGAGGGAGTGGGGTATAGGGCCGGACGCCACACTGTCTCACCACATTTTGTCGGACGCCGTTCAAAGGCGTCTTCAAACACATCTTGACCTTGACCTTGCCTGGCGAGCCGATTTCCTGTTGACACGCCCCGCCGTGCAGCTTCTGGCTCCACTCGCTAGAGGGCGTTATTGTACCTGTCTAACTGCGTCCAACATAATGACTCTCTGCATCCGCTTTATGTAGCAACTTATTGAATGTCAAAGTGAAGGTTGAATGTAATAATAAATAAAAGGAGCCATTTATGAGATTAAAGGCTAAAGACCGAAATGGCGGTTGGCGCCGTTGCCTTTACCTCCCTTGACACCCAGACTATCAGAGCATTTTGCACCATTTTCCAATAGTAAATATATATTGTTTACACACGCAAAAATCAGCGCTGTAACACTAAAATAACAGCACTTTTTCCGAATAAACCAAGTTTATAGCACAAAAGTTGTTGCCTGGTAGTGGTGCTTGTTGCCTAAATTTAAATTTTTGGTAGATTAGTTTCGCAGGTGTAAAAAATATGGTCAAAATACAATTATTAGGAAGGCGGATCCATGGGAGGCGGATCCAGGGGAGGCGGATCTAAGGAAGGCGGATCCAGGGGAGGCGGATCCAGGGGAGGCGGATCCAGGGGAGGCGGATCCAGGGGAGGCGGATCTAAGGAAGGCGGATCCAGGGAAGGCGGATCCAGCGAAGGCGGATCCAGGGGAGGCGGATCCAGGGGAGGCGGATCCAGTGAGGGCGGATCGAGGGAAGGCGGATCCAGAGAAAGCGGATCCAAGGGAGGCGAATCCAGGAGAGGCGAATGCAGGAGCGGCGGATCCAGGGAAGGCGGATCCAGGGAAAGCGAATCCAGGGAAGGAGCATCTAGGAGTGGCGGATCCAGGGAAGGCGGATCCAGGGAAGGCGGATCCAGGGGAGGCGGATCCAGGGGAAGCAGATGATCCCTAGTTCAGAGTGGCTGGTGTGTGAGGAGCGGTGGGAGGGGGGCTGGTAGGGGGTGCACGGGGTGCGCACGCACCTGCGTTGTGAAATGAAATCAACGATGTTAAGAAATAAATGTAAATGAATGTTGTTTTTATCGGGGCGTCTTTTAGAGAGTTTAGTGGCAGAAAGCTATGCACATATTGAAATATGAATGGTGAAGCAAATGATTAATTTTACTCCGTTTCCCGCAAGTGCTTCAGTACAAAGTTCTTATGGCGTAATATTTATCACCTCTCTATTTATCACTCTTCGCTGTTGACACTGGCTATGGTAAATGCCATGACACGACCGTATCCATCCCCTGTTCTCTATTACCCATTACATCCCTTCCGTAAAGCGTTGGGCCAGGCATCGCAACGTTTCCTCCCAATGTACCGGATATGACGCAATCACTAAATGGATGGCGCGGATCTGAGCTAAACGCTGTTTTCCGGTTTTGCTAACTACCGGCCGGATGCAATGCACTTGATATGGTGTACTTTACCAGGTTACTGTCACGATTTGCATGATAACAGCTTAAAGCAATATATTCCGTAATGTATTGTATTACCAACCTCTTCTCCATGTCAAATAAGTACACTCTGTCTTGAGTTTAAATCCTGAAAGCCTGCGACCTCTCCGATGAGAAGCATTTTGGTCAACGAAGCAGAAGTTGGTGGCCGGCTTTATATCTCTACGCGCCTGTTCGCAGTTCGCTATTTTGTGTGTGATGTCGACCGCGGCTCGCTATCACGTCCGCGCGCGATAAAAATAAACCGCGCATTTTTATATTGAAATGTTTGTTTTACAGACTCAAAGAGATATAAAAACATCTGCATCATAAATTTTGAGATATTTTAGTCTTGATTCTAAAATGTAAAAAATCTAAGATGGCGCATGTAAGCATATTGCTTTAAATCATTGGCACAATTCATTCGGGAGTTATATATGGGACGGTGACATCCTGCCCGGCTTCAGAAGTTTGTCTGAAATATCGGTACTGGTCTGTTTTGCAGCACTAACACTTGACATATATACCACTGGATAAATGTTTTAAAGCTTTGTATAACCTACATTATTATAACTATTCGGGTAGGCGAATGTTAAACGTGTTGACCAACACTTTACATCGTCGGTGATATCCGCAACTGTAGATGTGCGTCGTTAAAGGAAACGGTTGTGGTAATGGTTAAACAGCAATGTGTCATTTGCTGTAAGTTATGTCCCCTCCCCTGCCCCCCCCCCCCCCTTAGCTGATTAACTGAAGTTAAATCCTCCCAATTGATGGTTGGAAAATAAAAATCGGCCTCAAGTCACGGCAGGTAACGGAGCGACTCCCACCCTCCAATACAAGCTGTAAGCTGTAACGGCATGGAGGTAGTGGGCTAGGGGAGCATAGTCGGGGAGTGTTGCTGAGAGCGGCTGGGGGTGTGGATGGGGGTGCGGGTGAGGGGTGTGTATGGGGGTGCGGGTGTGGATCGGGGTGCGGGTGAGGGGTGTGGATGGGGTGCGGGTGAGGGGTATGTATGGGGGTGCGGGTGATGGGTTTTGATGGGGGTGCGGGTGAGGGGTGTGGATGGAGTACGGGTGAGGGGTGCTGATTGGGGTGCGGGTGCGCATGAGGGGTGTGGTGGGGGTGCGGGTGAGGGGTGGGGGTGGGGGTGCGGGTGAGGGGTGTGAGTGGGGGTGCGGTTTAGGGGTGTAGATGGGGGTACGGGTGAGGGGTGTGGATGGGGTGCGGGTGAGGGGTGTGTATAGGGGTGCGGGTGATGGGTGTGGATGGGGGTGCGGGTGAGGGGTGTGGATGGGGTGCGGGTGAGGGGTGTGGGTGGGGGTGCGGGTGATGGGGGTGGATGGGGTACGGGTGAGGGGTGCTGATGGGGGTGCGGGTGCGCATGAGGGGTGTGGTGGGGGTGCGGTTTAGGGGTGTAGATGGGGGTACGGGTGAGGGGTGCACATAGGGGTGCGGCTCACTGTGCGGGTTGTGATTTAGATTGGAGCGGGGTGGGGGTGTTTTGGGGTGCGGTGGGAGTGTAGTACGGGTGGGGGGTAAGAATTGCAGGTCGGGGTGCGGGTGGGGTCGAGGGTGTGGGGGCGAGGGGAGGGGGGAGGGGTGCGGATGGTCAGAGTCCCTATCCATGGGCGTGACTAAAATAACAGTTGTGAACATTGTGCTCGGGTTGCTGAATTAGCCGCAGTAAATGCCCCAATAACAGGAAGGCTGTTCTTTGGGCAGCGGCTGACAGATGTGGCCTTTGACGCGCTGACGAGGGTTAAACCTCAGTGCACTCCCCCAATATTTCCTTTCCTCTATGACTTAGCAGGTGGCGCCCCCTAGGCGGGAGATTGCGTAGGCGGCGGAATTCCAGTTCACTTTGCGCGTCACAGCTGTTTCCATGGGGACGTCCGGTCATTAGGCACCTAGATGTATATATATATGTACAAAGATACACCGTGAAGAGTGGCGCCGTCTTGCGGTGTCATTAACGGTGATGTGACAATACAGAACTTGCGTTGTACCATCTGTGTGCCCCCTCCCACCGCCCGCCTGGGTAACCAACGCTGCATCTGGTGGGGCCGGACACCTGCGGGGTAGATCAGGGGAGGGGGGGGCAGAAACGGGGGCTCGCGGTGGCAGCTTACAGCGAAAGAAATGACCACCGTCTACATTACATTACATTACATTACATTACATTACATTACATGGTCTAGGCCACGTGTGTGCACGTGGAAAGTTAACTAGAAGAATCTCCGGGGACTATGACACGGGGTCAGAAGAACCCCCCCCCCGGGGGGGGGGGGCACTATTATACATACTATATTATACTGGTGGAGGCGTTCCGCGGGTGCCTTGATGCCTCATGCAGAGAGCGGACAAAAAAGATACCAATATCGAGCGGATAAAACAGGTTCTAGACGACGATATATGATGCTGTGTCGTCTATAATACAATACAAATTGATATTATGGAAGTCTGTCCACACCTATGTCATGAGAGAACCAACGCGTAGGCCTACCACCAATATACATTTAGAACCACACGGTCCCCTCGCGATACGAACTCCTGAAGAGAAGCTATTTGTTGCCATTGTACCAGTCTTAACCCACCATTTGACCCCTGTGAACTCACCATTTGACCCCGGTGAACTCAGGCACCTGATGTCCACGGTATAATGAACCGGATGGTTAATCCAATAAAATATCATCAGTTTTTCAGCTGCGCACTCATAATTGTTGTTTTATACGTTTATTTTTATCACCACTGAACTTACAATTACCGCAGTTAACATTAACAATTTACACTGTAAAATACAGACGCTATTGCCATGAACAATGTTCCATACATACATACCACACCAGACCTCTCCGCGCATGTAACTGGTCAAGTCTGACAGAATGCCTCCAACAGCTGTTCCTTTTTAGTTCACTGTAGCATTACCTATATACAATAAGAACCTCATAAAATAATTTCGACTTGAAATGTTGTAAATGGATCTCGTGGGAAATTAAGTCTGCTGTATCGTTAGATAAAACGGACAGATCTGTATCTTCTAGACATATATAGGCCGACATAATATTATATACAGCCGTACATATTTCACTAAGTGAGGTACATTAATTATCACAGTTCCCTGAAGTCTGGAACGCTTAATATTAAGTCTCAATCATGCCGTAATTCACTAATGTGCGGGGAGGGCGGGAGGGCGCCCCCCCACCCACCCCCCCCGCTATACATGCGCGGCGGAAACTCAGATTCCCTTTAATAACAGTGAAATGGTGAATGCAACCAATTTGAGTGAAGGAAATTAACAAACTTAATCATGCCTCTACACCATTCACGAATGGCGTCCTGGCCACGGCATTTCTATTCAGGGTCCGGAGAATGGAGAAAAATAAACATAGTGGTGTTATCGGGGGGCGACTCTGGCATCTCAGCCTCCCGTGGGACCCGTATGTGAAGCCTGTGGTCTGGTGATTTTCCACTTGTTGCGGTGCGTATAATGCTGTGTAGCCCCTGGGGCCTGTGTTATTTATTGCGCAAGGACCCCCTTACAACCGGGGCTCTCTTGTTGGCGTCTCATTGACCACGCCACGCGGCGTGAAACACGAACAAGGGAAGCGGAAGTAAGGTTGGCTGGCACTACAACAAGAAAGCAGGAACAGAAAAAACGGAGAAAAAAAATCTGATTCAAAGCTGTATATTCAAGTGTGCTGTGTTTCTTAGCAATCTGTTTATATTTGTCGACTCTATGTTCAATGAAGATTAGCAATCGTGTAGACCTGCAGGGGTGGATCTAGGAATTTACCAAGGGGGCGGTTGTTCTCTGAAAACTTGCGACCTGGGGGAGGGGGGGGGGGTGCTTCAAGAACCCGACTTTAACAGTGTATCCCGCCAAGCCCCCCCCCCCCTCCCCTCCCCCCTCTGGACCTGGCTCAAGCTGAGAGATGTTGCGCATATGATGATAATTTGAGTAGCTACAAGGCACTCGACGGGTAAAGGGGTATAATAATAATAATAATAATAATAATAATAATAATAATAATAATGTTTATTTCAAACTGTAGGCACCAGGCCCATGGTACAAAAATAGAAACATTTAATTTGCGACAAAGCACAACATTTTTACAATAGAAAACCCAAAAGCCATCAAGTGAAATCTCAAGGTAAATATGCTTCTTCATACAGTTGAATTGCACATTTAAAAAATAGGTAAAGGGGTAGTGCGGTGGGGACGCCGTAGTGTTTTAGAATACCAGCCTGTCATACCCCCGGCATGCCCCTCGATCCAGAGGTGGCCCTCATGTGATTCCGGTGTGGACCAGGCTAACATGTCTCACGTTAATTACTAGGGTTTCGGCAGAGAGGAACCGTAACATATCCGGTCTTAGAGATACTCCCTAAAACGGCTTGCGTTAGATGATATTAGAGGGGTATCTAAACTATCTCGCCTTACACAAGAAACCCCAAAACCTCGAAGAGGAATCCTAAAGTGTGTGCTCTTAGAAGGGAATTCTAAAATTATTTGTTCTAATACGGAAATATATATATAATATGTCTGGCCAAGTGTCTGGTCTTATAGGGGAACCCTAGCAGTCTCAGCAGACAGAAGATCGATAAAATGCCAGGTCTGAGAGAAAAACACTAATTTGAGGCCCCCTAATGTGTCTGGTCCTTCAGGGGAAAGTCTAAATTGCTGAAAGTGATAAAGTGCTGTCTTACTTCGAAACCCTAAATTGTCTAGTCTTACATGCAAACACGAAAATGACTGGCCTCAGAGGGGAACCCTAAATTGTCCAGCATAAGAGAAGAACCCTAACATATGTGGTCTTACAGGGGGACCGTAAACTATCCGGACTTATATTACAGGGGAAGCCCTAAAATATCTGACTTTAGAAAAGAACCCTACATTTGACTGCTTTGACATTGCCCCTAAACTATCTGGTCTGACAGAGGAATTTTAACATGTCTGACCCCGTATAAAGCTGGTTTGGGTGGGAGGCATTAACGATTTGGCTTTTATAGGCCTCCTCAGAGGTCTGGTGACATCAAAGAACCCGTTTTATTGCATGGTTTGATGGTCCGGCCTACATCAAGAATTTGGCAGGAATGGCTGTGAAAAGTGCATGTTATTTAACCTTATAGTCTCCAATTAACATATCATATGATCTATTGATTCTGACGGCAGCGGTCTTAGTTAGACGAGCAAGGATCCAGTGACCCCCATGTTATCCTCGTCAACTAAATTTTAAGGGTCGCGACATTGTTTCAGTCAGGCGGAAGACACATGTCATGGAACAAATTAAGTTTCATTCCTGACTTAACTTCGGCTAGTTTTTTTGGGTTCTGTCTGTCGTCCCATGCTATATGGCGTGTTACACGCAGGTGGGTTGTAGAGCAGAGCAATGGGAGTTTGATGAAGACACTGCCACCTCCCTGTCTCGTGATGTTATGTTTTCCTACGTCCGACAGCGGGAATGAATGCTCGGCTAGGGACCTCGGCTGTGAGGACTCGGCGACTAACCCTCAATGTCACTTTTATCGTTCGCCAATTGTGCGTGTGGTGCAATTATCTCGACAGATTTTATATATGGTCGCATCCTGACGACGAAATGGGCGTTTGACAGTTATTTATATAAGGCGGCTGGTAAAAGGTGGGCTGAAACGGGGGTGACACCTTTATCAGTTTAACTTTCTTTACTGCGTTATTATCTTCACATAAATACGTTACAACCAGTCGAGCGCTCCGCCATGCAAATCGTCCATGGAAACCTAAGGGTGTCTTGGTGGGACAGGGTGGAGGGGTGGAGTGGGTGAGGGGGTGAGGGGGTGAAGATCTTTTGATATAAAGACGGAATATATATGTGGTTAAAGGTGTTGGAAAACTTAACGCTTCGTGCATGCAAAAAGGCAATGTTGGCTGGTCCCCATTGTCCATTATGCGTGTTACTCGTGAGTTATATGTGGGCGATATCACGCTAACCTCAGCCCCATGATCACACTTCATGATGGCTTGCATCTCAATCTGGGGATCGTTTCACATACATGTTTAAACATCATTTATTTCGGGAGGTTTGCAACAGCGAATTCCCATGTTAATGCTCACCTCAACAGACATGTATATCGCAACTGATATTCTCATTGTCTCCTGGCCCTCCGTTCAGCGTAACATGTGCACAAACGTGGCTTAAATCACCAAATTCAGTCATTCTGTTTGTGAGATGCCATTGGACCGCGTCGCGTGGGAGTTCTTTGTTCCCGGTTAACCAAAGTACGCATAAAAGTGGTTTAAAATACCAAATCATTGATTTTCTTTTGTAAGATATATGTCTGCGGACCGTGTATGATGCAGTTGGTGGTCGCTCTATAACAGTTCCTGAGCCGGACAACGAGTGATCACCACCGTGATGAGAGGCGACAGTGATGAGAGGCCACAGCGATGAGAGGCCACAGTGATGAGAGGCCACAGCGATAAGATGTCACAGTGATGAGAGGCCACAGCGATAAGATGTCACAGTGATGAGAGGCCACAGAGATGAGAGGCCACAGCGATGAGAGACCACAGCGATGAGAGGCCACAGCGATAAGATGTCACAGTGATGAGAGGCCACAGAGATGAGAGGCCACAGTGATGAGAGGCCACAGCGATGAGAGGCCACAGTGATGAGAGGCCACAGCGATAAGATGTCACAGTGATGAGAGGCCACAGTGATGAGAGGCCACAGTGATGAGAGGCCACAGTGATGAGAGGCCACAGCGATGAGAGGCCACAGCGATGAGAGGCCACAGTGATGAAAGGCCACAGCGATGAGAGGCCACAGCGATGAGAAGCCACAGTGATGAGAGGCCACAGCGATGAGAGGCCACAGTGATGAGAGGCCACAGTGATGAGAGACCACAGTGATGAGAGGCCACAGCGATAAGATGTCACAGTGATGAGAGGCCACAGCGATGAGAGGCCACAGTGATGAGGGGCCACAGCGATGAGAGGCCACAGTGATGAGAGGCCACAGCGATGAGAGGCCACAGCGATGAGAGGCCACAGTGATGAGAGGCCACAGCGATAAGATGTCACAGTGATGAGAGGCCACAGTGATGAGAGGCCACAGTGATGAGAGGCCACAGTGATGAGAGGCCACAGTGATGAGAGGCCACAGCGATGAGAGGCCACAGCGATGAGAGGCCACAGCGATGAGAGGCCACAGCGATGAGAGGCCACAGCGATGAGAGGCCACACTGATGAGAGGCCACAGCGATGAGAGGCCACAGTGATGAGAGACCACAGTGTTGAGATGCCACAGCGATGAGAGACCACAGCGATGAGAGGCCACAGCGATAAGAGGCCACAGCGATGAGAGGCCACAGCGATGAGAGGCCACAGTGATGAGAGGCCACAGCGATGAGAGGCCACAGTGATGAGAGGCCACAGCGATAAGATGTCACAGGGATGAGAGGCCACAGAGATGAGAGGCCACAGCGATGAGAGACCACAGCGATGAGAGGCCACAGCGATAAGAGGCCACAGCGATGAGAGGCCACAGCGATGAGAGGCCACAGTGATGAGAGGCCACAGCGATGAGAGGCCACAGTGATGAGAGGCCACAGCGATAAGATGTCACAGTGATGAGAGGCCACAGTGATGAGAGGCCACAGTGATGAGAGGCCACAGTGATGAGAGGCCACAGTGATGAGAGGCCACAGCGATAAGAGGCCACAGCGATGAGAGGCCACAGCGATGAGAGGCCACAGCGATGAGAGGCCACAGTGATGAGAGGCCACAGCGATGAGAGGCCACAGTGATGAGAGGCCACAGCGATAAGATGTCACAGGGATGAGAGGCCACAGAGATGAGAGGCCACAGCGATGAGAGACCACAGCGATGAGAGGCCACAGCGATAAGAGGCCACAGCGATGAGAGGCCACAGCGATGAGAGGCCACAGTGATGAGAGGCCACAGCGATGAGAGGCCACAGTGATGAGAGGCCACAGCGAAAAGATGTCACAGTGATGAGAGGCCACAGTGATGAGAGGCCACAGTGATGAGAGGCCACAGTGATGAGAGGCCACAGTGATGAGAGGCCACAGCGATAAGAGGCCACAGCGATGAGAGGCCACAGCGATGAGAGGCCACAGTGGTGAGAGGCCACAGCGATGAGAGGCCACAGTGATGAGAGGCCACAGCGATAAGATGTCACAGTGATGAGAGGCCACAGTGATGAGAGGCCACAGTGATGAGAGGCCACAGCGATAAGATGTCACAGTGATGAGGGCCACAGTGATGAGACGCCAGTGATGAGAGGCCACAGTGAAGAGAGGCCACAGCGATAAGATGTCACAGTGATGAGAGGCCACAGTGATGAGAGACCACAGTGATGAGAGGCCACAGCGATGAGAGGCCACAGCGATGAGAGGCCACAGCGATGAGAGGCCACAGTGATGAGGGGCCACAGCGATGAGAGGCCACAGTGATGAGAGACCACAGTGATGAGAGGCCACAGTAATGAGAGGCCACAGCGATAAGATGTCACAGTGATGAGAGGCCACAGCGATGAGAGGCCACAGCGATGAGAGGCCACAGCGATGAGAGGCCACAGCGATGAGAGGCCACAGCGATGAGAGGCCACAGTGATGAGAGGCCACAGCGATGAGAGGCCACAGCGATGAGAGGCCACAGCGATGAGAAGCCACAGCGATGAGAGGCCACAGTGATGAGAGACCACAGTGATGAGAGGCCACAGTGATGAGAGGCCGCAGTGATGAGAGGCCACAGCGATGAGAGGCCACAGCGATGAGAGGCCACAGTGATGAGAGACAACAGTGATGAGAGGCCACAGCGGTGAGAGGCCACAGTGATGAGAGGCCACAGCGATGAGAGGCCACAGCGATGAGAGGCAACAGTGATGAGAGGCCGTGATGAGAGGCCACAGTGATGAGAGACCACAGTGGTGAGAGGCCACAGCGATGAGAGGCCACAGTGATGAGAGGCCGTGATGAGAGGCCACAGTGATGAGAGGCCACAGTGATAGGCCACAGTGATGAGAGGCCACAGCGATGAGAGGCAACAGTGATGAGAGGCCACAGTGATGAGAGGCCACAGTGATGAGAGGCCGTGATGAGAGGCCACAGTGATGAGAGACCACAGTGGTGAGAGGCCACAGTGATGAGAGGCCGTGATGAGAGGCCACAGTGATGAGAGGCCACAGCGATGAGAGACCACAGTGATGAGAGGCCACGGTGATGAGAGGCCACAGCGATGAGAGGCCACAGTGATGAGAGGCCACAGTGATGAGAGGCCACAGCGATGAAAGGCCACAGTGATGAGAGGCCGCAGCGATGAGAGGCCACAGCGATGAGAGGCCACAGTGATGAGAGGCCGTGATGTGAGGCCACAGTGATGAGAGACCACAGTGATGAGAGGCCACAGCGATGAGAGGCCACAGTGATGAGAGGCCACAGTGATGAGAGGCCACAGTGATGAGAGGCCACAGTGATGAGAGGCCACATCGATGAGAGGCCACAGTGATGAGAGGCCACAGCGATGAGAGGCCACAGCGATGAGAGGCCACAGTGATGAGAGGCCACAGTGATGAGAGGCCACATCGATGAAAGGCCACAGTGATGAGAGGCCACAGCGATGAGAGGCCACAGCGATGAGAGGCCACAGTGATGAGAGGCCACAGTGATGAGAGGCCACAGCGATGAGAGGCCACAGTGATGAGAGGCCACAGTGATGAGAGGCCACAGTGATGAGAGGCCACAGTGATGAGAGGCCAGAATGATGAGAGGCCACAGTGATGAGAGGCCACAGTGATGAGAGGCCACAGTGATGAGAGGCCACAGTGATGAGAGACCACAGTGATGAGAGGCCACAGCGATGAGAGGCCACAGTGATGAGAGGCCACAGTGATGAGAGGCCACAGTGATGAGAGGCCACAGTGATGAGAGGCCACATCGATGAAAGGCCACAGTGATGAGAGGCCACAGCGATGAGAGGCCACAGCGATGAGTGGCCACAGTGATGAGAGGCCGTGATGAGAGGCCACAGTGATGAGAGACCACAGTGGTGAGAGGCCACAGCGATGAGAGGCCGTGATGAGAGGCCACAGTGATGAGAGGCCGTGATGAGAGGCCACAGTGATGAGAGGCCACAGCGATGAGAGGCCGTGATGAGAGGCCACAGTGATGAGAGACCACAGTGGTGAGAGGCCACAGTGATGGGAGGCCGTGATGAGAGGCCACAGTGATGAGAGGCCACAGTGATGAGAAGCCACAGTGATGAGAGGCCGTGATGAGAGGCCACAGTGATGAGAGGCCACAGCGATGAGAGGCCACAGTGATGAGAGGCCACAGCGATGAGAGACCACAGTGGTGAGAGGCCACAGCGATGAGAGGCCGTGATGAGAGGCCACAGTGATGAGAGGCCACAGCGATGAGAGGCCGTGATGAGAGGCCACAGTGATGAGAGACCACAGTGGTGAGAGGCCACAGTGATGAGAGGCCGTGATGAGAGGCCACAGTGATGAGAGACCACAGTAATGAAAGGCCACAGCGATGAGAGGCCACAGTGATGAGAGGCCACAGCGATGAGAGGCCACAGTGATGAGAGGCCACAGTGATGAGAAGCCACAGTGATGAGAGGCCGTGATGAGAGGCCACAGTGATGAGAGGCCACGGTGATGAGAGGCCACAGTGATAAGATGTCACAGTGATGAGAGGCCACAGTGATAAGAGGCCACAGTGATGAAAGGCCACAGCGATGAGAGGCCACAGTGATGAGAGGCCACAGTGATGAGAGGCCGTGATGAGAGGCCACAGTGATGAGAGGCCACGGTGTTGAGAGGCCACAGTGATAAGATGTCACCGCGATGAGAGGCCACAGTGATAAGAGGCCACAGTGATGAGAGGCCACAGTGATGAGAGGCCACAGTGATGAGAGGCCACAGCGATGAGAGGCCACAGTGATAAGAGGCCACAGTGATGAGAGGCCACAGTGATGAGAGGCCACAGTGAAGAGAGGCCACAGCGATGAGAGGCCACAGTGATAAGAGGCCACAGTGATGAGAGGCCACAGTGATGAGAGGCCACAGCCCGTTCATCACATTGAGGCGGTCAGCAGAGGGCTAGTGTCGCGAAGCAAATAATATCACTCACACTACAAATCTATCGTCTTTAGTAGACGGACAGATGCCAAACAAGTAATTATACATTTTGTTGAATAAAAATAGTGGGGCACATTCGACAAGATCCGAACGCGCTACCCACTTGGCCATGGAGTGCCCCCCTCGTTCGCCGACCGTGTGTCTTGGTTACAATGACCACAAGGCGCTAGGTGTTTGGTCCCTGGGCGCCCCTCCCTCACTGAGACGCGATCAGGCATGCCGGGTCACCTGGGCGACAAGGCACGCCGGGTCACCTGGGCGTTAAGGCACACCGGGTCACCTGGGCGTTAAGGCACACCGGGTCACCTGGGCGACAAGGCACACCGGGTCACCTGGGCGACAAGGCACGCCGGGTCGCCTGGGCGTTAAAGCACACCGGGTCACCTGGGCGTTAAGGCACACCGGGTCACCTGGGCGACAAGGCACACCGGGTCACCTAGGCGTTAAGGCATGCCGGGTCACCTGGGCGTTAAGGCACACCGGGTCACCTGGGCGTTAAGGCACACCGGGTCACCTGGGTGTTAAGGCACGCCGGGTCACCTGGGCGACAAGGCACACCGGGTCACCTGGGCGTTAAGGCACGCCGGATCACCTGGGCGTTAAGGCACACCGGGTCACCTGGGCGTTAAGGCACGCCGGATCACCTGAGCGTTAAGGCACACCGGGTCACCTGGGCGTTAAGGCACACCGGGTCACCTGGGTGTTAAGGCACACCGGGTCACCTGGGTGTTAAGGCACACCGGGTCACCTGGGCGTTAAGGCACACCGGGTCACCTGGGTGTTAAGGCACACTGGGTCACCTGGGCGTCAAGGCACACCGGGTCACCTGGGCGTTAAGGCACACCGGGTCATCTGGGTGTTAGAGCACACCGGGTCACCTGGGCGTTAAGGCACACCGGGTCACCTGGGTGTTAAGGCACACCGGGTCACCTGGGCGTTAAGGCACACCGGCTCACCTGGGCGTTAAGACACACCGGATCACCTGGGTGTTAAGGCACACCGGGTCACCTGGGTGTTAAGGCACACCGGGTCACCTTAGTGTTAAGGCACACCGGGTCACCTGGGCGTTAAGGCACACCGGGTCACCTGGGTGCTAAGGCACACCGGGTCACCTGGGTGTTAAGGCACGCCGGGTCACCTGGGCGTTAAGGCACGCCAGGTCACCTGGGCGTTAAGGCATGCCGGGTCACCTGGGCGTTAAGGCACGCCGGGTCACCTGGGCGTTAAGGCACGCTGGGTCACCTGGGCGTTAAGGCACACCGGGTCACCTGGGCGTTAAGGCACACCGGGTCACCTGGGCGTTAAGGCACACCGGGTCACCTGGGCGTTAAGGCACGCCGGGTCACCTGGGCGTTAAGGCACACCGGGTCACCTGGGCGTTAAGACACACGGGCTCACCTGGGCGTTAAGGCATGCTTGGTCACCTGGGCGTTAAGGCACGCCGGGTCACCTGGGCGTTAAGGCACACCGGGTCACCTGGGCGTTAAGGCACGCCTGGTCACCTGGGCGTTAAGGCACGCCGGGTCACCTGGGCGTTAAGGCAAGCCGGGTCACCTAGGCGTTAAGGCACGCCGGGTCACCTGGGCGACAAGGCACGCCGGGTCACCTGGGCGTTAAGGCACGCCGGGTCACCTGGGCGTTAAGGCAAGCCGGGTCACCTGGGCGTTAAGGCACACCGGGTCACCTGGGCGACAAGGCACGCCGGGTCACCTGGGCGTTAAGGCACGCCGGGTCACCTGGACGTTAAGGCACACTGGGTCACCTGGGCGTTAAGGCACACGGGCTCACCTGGGCGTTAAGGCATGCTTGGTCACCTGGGCGTTAAGGCACGCCGGGTCACCTGGGCGTTAAGGCACACCGGGTCACCTGGGCGTTAAGGCACGCCTGGTCACCTGGGCGTTAAGGCACGCCGGGTCACCTGGGTGTTAAGGCAAGCCGGGTCACCTAGGCGTTAAGGCACGCCGGGTCACCTGGGCGACAAGGCACGCCGGGTCACCTGGGCGTTAAGGCACGCCGGGTCACCTGGGCGTTAAGGCAAGTCGGGTCACCTGGGCGTTAAGGCACACCGGCTCACCTGGGCGACAAGACAGGCCGGGTCAACTTGGCGACAAGACACGCCGGGTCACCTAGGCGGCCAGGGTTCCAATGACCGTCGTTGTCATGGCGACACTAACAGTACTCTAAGCCTTCCAGCGCAAAACCACGCAGGAAGTCACGTGCAAAATGTTTGCTGTGTCGGTTTCGTCCGTGTCGTTGTCAAAAATGATATGACAACCATCTGTGGTAGACTCGAATATCCGCAAATGTGGAATAAAACACCTTTTCATTTCAACGGCTGGCCAAGAACTGTTTGCGATTTGGAAGCGTACTGAAATTTCACGTTGGATATAAAATAAGATACTGTTTAATAATCAGATCCTTTTTTTATTCCATGTTTTTAACTAATCATATTATTAGCTATTTCTGTCAATGGTTAGGCGACTCGCAAGGGCTGGGACCCTGGCCCCTGTATCTTGGCCGGCTTCATCCAACCCAATGTCACGAGACCCCGATGTTTCTCGGCTCACTTCAGCCTTGATCGGCACAAAAGCGGCCTAAACCACCAACATTTCAAAGGTATCGTTTAAGCTGCTTGAATTAGTTACTTATTTCAACGGTAAAGGCGACTCGCAAAGGCCCCGTTTAAGCTACTTGATATCCTCTGATCAGCCATTGGTCAGAGCAAACATCTCACCACATCAATTGCGCCGCTTACAACAACGAACAACACGTGTAATTAACCCCGGAGTGGCCCTATATGGCGAGTGGCATGCCGGGTAGTCGTCGCTTCCGGTCAGTAGGCTGGCCACTTCCGGCGAACGCCATCTGACGACGGCAGCTGAAAGGCGTGCTCAGCGCCGCCTAGCGGAAGTTGTGTTTCCGCTGTGGGCCCTACCTCTTGTAATTAGTACCGGGTCCAGCGTCCATAGCAGGTATTTGTATATTCAGATATTGCGTGGCGCCGGCTCCGCCCCTTGTAATTAGCGCTGGGGGTGACGTCGCCAACTTGTATTTGCATATTCATGAGGGCGCATGATCTCTCGAGCAAAGCGCATGGTGAAAGAAAAAGAGCGTTACATATCTTAGTCAATTTCATATGTTTAAAAGTAAAATCAAGATGTTTTGTTATCTGATTTACTACGCCCCCAACTTGGCCATTGCTGTCTGGACATTTTTATATTTTAAGAACAAGAGAGATTTGATTCATTTATTATCGTCATGGAGTCACGTATAACAAAATTTGTAAAAATATCCAGCTAGTCCTCCGGGCTTATAAGTGACTTTAACACAGTATCTATATCATGGCAACACATGGAAACAATTATCAACAAAAATGAACGTTATTCGTACAAAATAAAGTGAGGGCGTTTCATTCTTTAATGTGGGTTTGGGGGAGTTTGATATGGGGGGGGGGTATGGATATACCCCATGCACGCTATGTGACAGAGGTAGGGGGGGGGGGGGGCATGAGCCGCAAAGTCCTTTCACCACAGCTCCCCCACCCCTCCCCTGGATCCTTCACTAGCTAGCGCCTCTATCATGGAAACTTTAAAAGTTACCCACTTATAAATCAAAGAAAGATATGATAATTAATTAATTAATTAATAATAAATACAAAATTCAAGAGATTGCTTATAATATATATTACCAAGCGGGCGACATTCCCATGTACACAAGGGTGGTGCCAGGCGTTGATATGCGGCTGTATGAGGAGGGGGGGCGGGGGGCGGGGATGGGGGTGAGCCCGGCGAAAACTTAACGACACGCGAGCATTATAAGGGGACCGCACCGACAAAAAAAGGGAGGGGCACCACAAAAAAGAACATATAACCAGTATAGCCTCATCCCCCCCCCCCCGCCCTCGAGATCGGCCAGTGGATTATTACACCGTTGGAGTGACGATGGCTGTACCAGCCGGCCGGTCCGCCTCATCGAGCACCGATTACTATACGTGGAATGGACTCGGGTCGTTTACCCACGCCATTAACCCCATTTCAGTGCTGTGTGTCGGGCAATTACCGTCATTCTGTGTGTAATCAATGAAGGTCAGGATCTACGACCTTGAACAACAACTATAGTTACGATATGGATGGCTAGGGTGAGAGTGGGGGGTGGGTGGGGTGAGGGGTGGGGGTGGAGGCAGGGGTGGGGGGTGTGGTGGGGTGAGGGCTGGGGGTGAGGGGAGGGGTCGGTGGGGTGTGGTGGAGTGAGGGGTGGGGGTGGGGGTGGGGGGAGGGGTGGGGGTGAGAGGAGGGGGCATGGGGGTGGGGGTTCTCGGTGCTGGTCAATAGTATCGAAGCGTTAACCGAGCGAGAACAAAATGGAGGAACTAAAAGCGTTTAGTTGAATGGCTGCAGTGTTGGTGACGCACTTTCGGTAATGACGAGGCGATGAAAGGAAGTATGCGCTGCATGGGATGTCTTATATACACAGAGGATGTCAGAGATGTTCGGTATGTGCTGGGCATTTACACAGCGCTAAACCATTACTTGACAATGTTATCTATAATCTGCATTGTTTTAAATGAGTGTGGCGACCAAGGTGCCTGGCACGGCGGCCATGTTATATCCAACATCGTGAGACAGATCATTGCACCCGCTTTAAACTATGTCTCCACTTGCTGTGGTGACGTCATCATAACGCTGGAATTCACAGCTATGTCTCTTCCTCCCTCCCTGTCTCTTCCACCCTGTCTCCCGGGATGGCGGTATTTTATACATTGCTGGGTTTGATGGGGGGTTGAGCGGTAAGCACCCCCCCCCACAACCTTTTTTCACCTCCAAAGTCCGCTCGGAAGGGGCGTTTCACGTCTAAAATCTTTCACTCTCCTCACCTTTCCCCGTCTGGTCTCTATCTTTTTCCCCAGCTCTCTTACCCATATATCTGTGTTCTTTCACTCTCCTCACTTCTCCCCCTCTGGTCTCTATCTTTCTCCCCAGCTCTCTCACCCGTATATCTGTGTTCTTTCACTCTCCTCACTTCTCCCCCTCTGGTCTCTATCTTTCTCCCCAGCTCTCTCACCTCCATATCTGTGTTCTTTCACTCTCCTCACCTCTCCCCGTCTAGTCTCTATCTTTCTCCCTAGCTCTCTCACTCATATATCTGTGTTCTTTCAGTCTCCTCACTTCTCCCCCTCTAGTCTCTATCTTTCTCCCCAGCTCTCTTACCCGTATATCTGTGTTCTTTCACTCTCCTCACCTCTCCCCGTCTGGTGTCTATCTTTCTCCCCAGCTCTCTCACCCATATATCTGTGTTCTTTCACTCTCCTCACCTCTCCCCGTCTAGTCTCTATCTTTGTCCCCAGCTCTCTCACCCGTATATCTGTGTTCTTTCACTCTCCTCACCTCTCCCCGTCTGGTCTCTATCTTCCTCCCCAGCTCTCTCACCCGTATATCTGTGTTCTTTCACTCTCCTCACCTCTCCCCGTCTGGTCTCTATCTTCCTCCCCAGCTCTCTCACCCATATATCTGTGTTCTTTCACTCTCCTCACCTCTCCCCGTCTAGTCTCTATCTTTGTCCCCAGCTCTCTCACCCATATATCTGTGTTCTTTCACTCTCCTCACCTCTCCCCCTCTGGTCTCTATCTTTCTCCCCAGCTCTCTCACCCATATATCTGTGTTCCTTTACTCCCCTCACCTCTCCCCCTCTGGTCTCTATCTTTGTCCCCAGCTCTCTCACCCATATATCTGTGTTCTTTCACTCTCCTCATCCATATATATTTCTGACACAGCCTCTTCTTTTCCCCCCCCTACATATGTCTTCTCTTTTTCTATCTGTCCTTCCCTTTCTCCCTCCTTCTCCCTCTCTGACGAACACATTCTAACCCTTTTTCCCGCCTTTCTCTCTCTGTGTCTCTCATGAGTCTACAAATCCCAAACCGACCTCATTTGAAGACACGAAGTGTCGTTTTTGTACCATCATTCGCGGCGAAAACATGATGTCGTTGTGAGTATCGGCCGGCCGGCCACGCTGGTCGCATGGCACAGGTACCTGATCAAAGTTCGAAGGCGGTCAGCGCGACATCTGGTGGACAGGTGAGCAAACCCCGGCCCCATCCTGCTCCACCCCACCACCCACCCCTCCCCGCTCTATGTACCCACGTGATTGAGAGTGAGGGTTACAGAAAGCAGTATAGTAGTAGCAGTAAAAGGGGTGGCGATTGGCGTATGTAACATCGGCAGACGATTTTCAGACACTGACAAATCCTAGCGACTGCGAGACAGATTGGAGGTGAGGACGGGGTGGATTGGGGAAACGGACGAGCGGGGGTTGTGGGGGGGGGGTTGAGGAGGGGGCGTATTAATACCAACCAATAGGGGGCGAACCTTAAGTTGTCTCGCGGTGCCGCGTGAGGGCGACACCGGAGACGCGGGTTCCTTGGCGGGACGTCTATATCTGCGCGCCAGTCTCGTCGCCGGTTGTAAAGGGCCGGAATCTAGTCTTTTTTTATCTCCTGTCGTTGTCTTCAGCCGCTCACAACTGCCATGACGACCCCTGTCACCTCGTCATTTCCTCGTCGCTCTGCTACCCCCCCCCCCCCCATCCACCCCCGATGCCTGCCCCATCAACCCCGCTTGCTCCCGCCCCTCCACCCGCTCACCCACCCACCCCCCTTTCACAACCGACCGTAGTCGACATGTGCGACGTATATACGTGGCCCATAGTAGGGCTAAATATATACGACGACCAGGTTCATTCATCCTGTCCGTTCGTTTATTCATTCATGGAGAGGCCGTAGCCGCCCCGTCGCCCTCCCCGTGTCGCCCTGAAACGTGTCTCGGGTGTGAGGCCGGCGGGGAGGTACCCCCACCGTCCCGGCGTCACCCCCCACTCACTCTCTCCTTACCCCCATATCACCCTACTCATTCACGCCCCCTAGCCCTGCCAGGATGTGCCCCCCCCCCCCCCAGCCCCTCTGCCCTGCCCTGCCCTGCCCTCCCCTCCCCCCTCCCTACCCATCCCATCCCATCTAACACTGCCCCGCAACCTACCCTACCTCCATTCCCACCCTCCACCTCATCGCCAGCTTCCTTCCTAACTCATCACCTACCTACACACCCACACCCCCCATCCCACTCCCCTTCACTCCTCTCCACTCCACTCCACTCCCTCTCTCTCGTTCCCTACTCCACCCCTTCCCCCACCTCTACACATGGTTCGACCCCCAGCCTTCACCCGCCCCTCCCCTCTCCTCCCCTCCCACCTCTCAACGACTCACCCTCCTCCCACCTCTCAACCCCTCATCCCCCCACCCCCCATCGCCCGATACCGTGGACCACACTCTACAACTGTTTACCGAACTGCCTCAATTTCAGCTATTATCGGACGAACCATTTCCTGTCGGCTTGTCGGGTCGCGAAAGCTCGGCTCGTGCGGTGACCATGTCCATATATATATATATATATAGCCTACATCGGGCCGGCGACTGCCCTCCCCCCCTCCCGCCATCCCCTCCCCCTACCCCGACACCACCCCCATCCCCCACCCCTGTCAGGCACATGGTAGATCTCCGCGGCTGTCATATGAGACCACATGGGAACCCCACACTCTTCTCTATGTATATACATACACATATATATATATATATATCTCAGCACCGTGGTCACAACGCACCCCGTTCGCCACTCCGCCAAACTCCGCCAAACTGGGTCATTCATAGCCCGTTCAGTCGTCAGTGGTGAATACACGTGAGTGAGTGACAGAGCCGCAAACGTTAGTTATCGGTTATAATATACCGTTGGCAGTGGTGGTGGTGGTCAGGAGAGTCCTGTCCCCATATATAAACATCTGATATATATATATCCGTGTCTGTCTGTTTAAACATATCAACATATTGCCGCGACGTCTAAACCGCAAAACCGCAAACTCTGTCGGATACATAGATATCACTTTAGCTGGACCGGCCCTCGCTGACCAGCGCTGACCCGAGTGCGGTCAGACCGCTGACCCAGTCGGGCGCACGCTGACCACATCGACAGGGTCCCGCCACACCGGCGCGAGCTAGGGTGCACTCCCCTCCCTCCCGCTCAACCGGCAGGGGTCCCCCAGCCGGCAGGCCCCCCACTGTCAGGGACAAGGGCAGCCCGAGGGGCCGACCGCTTACCACAACAACGGAACGTCGGAGTCAGCAAGGCGGACGTGAGCGAGTATAAATAACAACTGATTACTCTAACCACTCGATCACCTACTAACTCTTTAAACCGTGGCAACGTTTTCAGCTTGACAACTCCTAGCGTTGATAACTTATTCAAGTTGATAACTGATTCTTAACGATTGTAATAATTCATTGACGTTGACAACTGATTCTCAACGATTATAATAATGTATTGACGTTGACAACCGATTCTTAACGATTATAATAATTTATTGACGTTGACAACCGATTCTTAACGATTATAATAATTTATTTACGTTGATAACTGTTTCTTAACGATTATAATAATTTATTGACGTTGACAACTGATTCATAACGATTATGATAATTTACTGACGTTGACTGTGCTCTTAACGTTAATCAGTTATTCAGCTTGACAATGTTGGTATAGTATTCAGCTTGACAGTGTTGGTATAGTATTCAGCTTGACAATGTTGGTATAGTATTCAGCTTGACAGTGTGGGTATATTATTCTGGTTGACACTGTTATACCGACAAACGCTTATTTAGATTCACAACTTTTAACGTTCAACTTGGTGTAGTATTCAGGTTGACACTATTAACAGACCTTGACAATTCTCTTCGCGTTAACAACTCATTCAGTTTGAACATTCTCAATGTAATGAATATTTCAACACGTTGTTCAGCTATACAACCCTGACGACTCTCTTCAGCAGGAGACTTGAACCTCGACTGTTTTTGTCAGTAGATCCCGACACCTCGACTGTTTCTGTCAGTAGATCCCGACACCTCGACTGTCTCTGTCAGTTGATCCATACCCCTCAACTGTTTCTGTCAGTAGATCCCGACACCTCGACTGTTCCCGCTTTAGAGCATTGGGTTTAGACCATTCATCACTTTTAAGGGTTAATGATACCAATACTTTTTAATTACACTTGATTACAAGTTGCCGTTGTTATCTTACTAGTCCCTGATTAAACATTTCAGGATAGTTACCTCGGACTACCACACTGTTGACCAACGACAACCAGCATCCGAAAATACCTCAGAGGGATTAGTCACTAAGTTCTGTCATTTGGGCGCCTCTAACATCGTTGGAATTTGTGCGCCAAGTGATCAATTACCCAAATTCACCATTTATGTGCAAGCTATGTTTGGAATTGTGCGTCGACGTCACCAGTAGTACCTATGAAGGAGTGGTGGAGGTGATCAATTGCAATAAAACGCGGGCTCGTAAGTCAAGTCTTAATTTTTGTTGCCGCTGACGGAAACGAAGAGGAATATATACATTGTCTGATCCACCATGTTCGACGTATGGGCGGTGCAGCCATTGGAGAAAGGCTGAGCATTGCGTATGCGTAGACCACGTGGTATCTGTCATCAACCATTCTCCACCCGCCAGCTGGCGCCACGGTGTATTCTGCCGGGACCACGTGCTTGTCACATGACCGGGGCACCGCCGCCCATCTCTTAGTGAGCATCGATACTAGCGGAAAGCTGGATACATCCGGGTACCAGCCTGACGAGGGGACGACGCCGCCGCCGCCGCCGCCGCCGCCGCCGCCGGGCTTCGAACCTGAGACCGACGCAGCTGCCGCCCCCGCCATCCCGCCGAGAGGGATCCGCAGCTGGGAGCACGCAGCTGAGCGGGGCGGCCGCCGCAGCTTGCCCGCAGCTGAGGGTGGGGCCGGGTGGGCACCACTGACAGCTGCCCGGGGGATCCACGTGCCACCGCCCCCGCTGACAGCCACGCAGAGCACCCCCGTGCCACCACCCCCGGTGATAGCTGTCCGAGGAACCCCGGTACCCCCACCCCCAGTGATAGCTGTTCGGGGAACCCCGGTACCCCCCACCGCGGCTGACAGCTACGCGGAGCACCCCCGTGCCGCCACCCCCGCTGATATTTGCCCGGGGTACTCCCGTGCCACACCCCCGGCTGACAGCTACTCGGAGCACCCCCGTGCCACCACCCCCTCCCGTGGCTCATCGGAGGAGGGCACAATTCACGTCGATAGTCATGTCGCGCTCTCCACTTCTGACACCAAACTCCAGCCCAAGCGGTTCTCCAGACTGCCTTCGACAACAGAGGTATGTATATATGTACATGTGTGTGGTCAGGCCATCGACCTACTCATATAGGTGGTCAGGCCATCCCTGCCCCCCCCCCCTCCCATCGACCTACTCATATAGGTAGTCAGGCCATCCCTGTCCCTCTCTCCCATCGACCTACTCATATAGGTGGTCAGGCCATCCCTGTCCCTCCCTCCCATCGACCTACTCATATAGGTGGTCAAGCCATCCCTGTCCCTCCCTCCCATCGACCTACTCATATAGGTGGTCAGGCCATCCCTGCCCCCCCCCCTCCCATTGACCTACTCATATAGGTGGTCAGGCCATCCCTGCCCCCCCCCCCTCCCATCGACCTACTCATATAGGTGGTCAGGCCATCCCTGTCCCTCTCTCCCATCGACCTACTCATATAGGTGGTCAGGCCATCCCTGTCCCCCCCTCCCATCGACCTACTCATATAGGTGGTCAGGCCATCCTTGCCCCCCCCCCCTCTCCCATCGACCTAATCATATAGGTGGTCAGGCCATCCCTGCCCCCCCCCCCCTTCCCACCGACCTACTCATATAGGTGGTCAGGCCATCCCTGTCTCTCCCCCTCCCATCGACCTACTCATATAAGTGGTCAGGCCATCCCTGTCCCCCCCCCCTCCCATCGACCTACTCATATAGGTGGTCAGGCCATCCTTGCCCCGCCCCCCCTCCCATCGACCTACTCATATAGGTGGTCAGGCCATCCCTGTCCCTCTCTCCCATCGACCTACTCATATAGGTGGTCAGGCCATCCCTGCCCCCCCCTCCCATCGACCTACTCATATAGGTGGTCAGGCCATCCCTGTCCCTCCCTCCCATCGACCTACTCATATAGGTGGTCAGGCCATCCCTGCCCCCCCCCTCCCATCGACCTACTCATATAGGTGGTCAGGCCATCCCTGTCCCCCCCCCCTCCCATCGACCTACTCATATAGGTGGTCAGGCCATCCCTGTCCCTCCCTCCCATCGACATACTCATATAGGTGGTCAGGCCATCCCTGTCCCTCCTTCCCATCGACCTACTCATATAGGTGGTCAGGCCATCCCTGTCCCCCCCCCCCTCCCATCGACCTACTCATATAGGTGGTCAGGCCATCCCTGTCCCTCCCTCCCATCGACATACTCATATAGGTGGTCAGGCCATCCCTGTCCCTCCTTCCCATCGACCTACTCATATAGGTGGTCAGGCCATCCCTGCCCCCCCCTCCCATCGACCTACTCATGTAGGTGGTCAGGCCATCCCTGCGCCCCCCCCTCCCATCGACCTACTCATATAGGTGGTCAGGCCATCCCTGTCCCTCCCTCCCATCGACATACTCATATAGGTGGTCAGGCCATCCCTGTCCCTCCCTCCCATCGACCTACTCATATAGGTGGTCAGGCCATCCCTGCCCCCCCCCCTCCCATCGACCTACTCATGTAGGTGGTCAGGCCATCCCTGTCTCCCTCTCCCATCGACCTACTCATATAGGTGGTCAGGCCATCCCTGTCCCTCCCTCCCATCGACCTACTCATATAGGTGGTCAGGCCATCCCTGTCCCTCCCTCCCATCGACCTACTCATATAGGTGGCCAGGCCATCCCTGTCCCCCCCTCCCATCGACCTACTCATATAGGTGGTCAGGCCATCCCTGTCCCTCCCTCCCATCGACCTACTCATATAGGTGGTCAGGCCATCCCTGTCCCTCCCTCCCATCGACCTACTCATATAGGTGGCCAGGCCATCCCTGTCCCCCCCTCCCATCGACCTACTCATGTAGGTGGTCAGGCCATCCCTGTCTCCCTCTCCCATCGACCTACTCATATAGGTGGTCAGGCCATCCCTGTCCCTCCCTCCCATCGACCTACTCATATAGGTGGTCAGGCCATCCTTGCCCCCCCCCCTCCCATCGACCTACTCATATAGGTGGCCAAGCCATCCCTGTCTCCCCCTCCCATCGACCTACTCATATAGGTGGCCAGGCCATCCCTGTCCCCCCCTCCCATCGACCTACTCATATAGGTGGTCAGGCCATCCCTGTCCCTCTCTCCCATCGACCTACTCATATAGGTGGTCAGGCCATCCCTGCCCCCCCCCCTCCCATCGACCTACTCATATAGGTGGTCAGGCCATCCCTGTCCCTCTCTCCCATCGACCTACTCATATAGGTGGTCAGGCCATCCCTGCCCCCCCCCCCTCCCATCGACCTACTCATATAGGTGGTCAGGCCATCCCTGTCTCTCCCCCTCCCATCGACCTACTCATATAAGTGGTCAGGCCATCCCTGCCGCCCCCCCCCCCTCCCATCGACCTACTCATATAGGTGGTCAGGCCATCCCTGCCCCCCCCCCCCTCCAATCGACCTACTCATATAGGTGGTCAGGCCATCCCTGCCCCCCCCCCTCCTATCGACCTTTTCATATAGGTGGTCAGGCCATCCCTGTCCCTCCCTCCCATCGACCTACTCATATAGGTGGTCAGGCCATCCCTGCCCCCCCCCCCCTCCCATCGACCTACTCATATAGGTGGTCAGGCCATCCCTGTCCCTCCCTCCCATCGACCTACTCATATAGGTGGTCAGGCCATCCCTGCCCCCCCCCCCTCCCATCGACCTACTCATATAGGTGGTCAGGCCATCCCTGCCCCCCCCTCCAATCGACCTACTCATATAGGTGGTCAGGCCATCCCTGCCCCCCCCCCCTCCCATCGACCTACTCATATAGGTGGTCAGGCCATCCCTGCCCCCCCCCCCTCCCATCGACCTACTCATATAGTTATAATGCACTCATGTATTCTTGTAGCTTTTCAGTTCTAAAAACATTGAACCGATAGAATCAATAGTACTATTAGGTAGTTTATTGGTGACTTCAGTAACCAGGTCCATCGTATAAAGACCAACCAAAGAAAACCAAAATAACATGCGAACGACTGGAACGAACCTCATGAGTTAATTGGAAAAAACACTCCCGTCGCGATATATTGCCGAATAATTAGCATGCATCGCAGGTGGGCAATCAATAAATCATTATTATAATATATCATGATATTATATGCATTACATCATGTGTTTGTGACCTTCACGTGTGAGCTTTACCCTTGTATGGTTGGCTGATACCGTGCGTAGGAAGTGAGCAATGCGATATTAGGGTCAATGGCGTGTTGTCCGACTCAAGTTGTTCAAATATCAGTCAAGGTCACGAAATATGGGTGCTAGCCTCCGGCGCATGCGCGAGCAGGACACGAGAATCTCGGTTAGTGCGGTAACTGACTGCTCAGTCGAGGCCAGTGCCAAACGTGGCCTCGAGTTAAGGGAGCTTGGTAAATAAAAGTGACGAAGGAGGACTGTCACAGTGATAAGAGCTAGTAACGACAGTGGAATGGACTTTTTCAGCAGAGGGAAGAGATATATACCCCTCAAGTTAAGGGCCACGTACTGGCCTGGTGATAACAATGAACACACGAACACGCACTTAAAAATGTATTTTACAACCTTGTAAATGGAAATATGACATATTTATGTCCTAGATACAACAAAGAAATTAAAACTGATGTAAGCGAATACGATGGCACGTTTCTTTTGACACCTGTCAAAAACTCCTAAAAACTATATACTATCGTGGCCTTAAATTGCTATATTGTCTGACTGAC